>CAJQZJ010034344.1:363192-385692 GCA_907164525.1 Lophiomys imhausi
TAATATCAAACAAAACAGACTTCCAACTGAAGTTAATGAAGAAAGACAAAGAAGGGCACTATATACTCATTAAAGGGAATATTCATCAAGAGGAAATTTCAATACTGAACATCTATGCCCCAAATACAAAGGCACCTACTTTCGTAAAAGAAACACTTCTAAAACTGAAAGCGCACGTCGATCACAACACATTAGTAGTGGGAGACTTCAACACCCCACTCACGGCAAAGGACAGAACATCAAGAAAGACAAACAGAGAAATATTGAGTCTAACAGAGATCATGAAACAAATGGACCTAACAGATATCTACAGAACGTTTCACCCAAACACAAAGGAATACACCTTTTTCTCAGCACCCCACGGAACCTTCTCCAAAATCGACCACATAATTGGTCACAAGGATAGTCTCAATAGATACAAGAAAATTGAAATAACACCTTGTATCTTATCAGACCACCACGGAATAAAGCTGGTCTTCAACAGCAAAATAATCAACAGAAAGCCTACACACACATGGAAATTGAACAGCTCCTTACTTGATGACCACTGGGTCAGGGAAGAAATAAAGAAGGAAATCAAAGACTTCTTAAAATCCAACAACAATGAAGAAACAACATACCCAAACCTATGGGATACATTGAAAGCTGTGCTACGAGGAAAGTTCATAGCACTAAGTGCTTTCAAAAAGAAAATTGTGACAGCTCATATTAGTGAACTAACAGCTAAGCTGGGTGAATTGGAAAAAAAAGAAACAAACACTCCCAAGAAGAGCAGAAGACAGGAAATCATCAAGCTTAGAGCTGAAATCAACAACTTAGAATCAAAAAGAACTATACAAAGAATCAATGAAACCAAGAGTTGGTTCTTTGAGAAAATCAACAAAATAGACAGACTCCTAGCCAAATTAACTAAAAGGAAAGGGAAAGAACACAAATCAACAAAATCAGAAATGAAAAGGGAGAAATAACAACAGACATTGAGGAGATCCAGAAAATATTCGGGCATTACTTTAAAAATATATATTCCACTAAGTTTGAAAACCTAAGCGAAATGGACAATTTCCTCGATAAATTCCACCTACCAAAACTAAATCAAAATCAGATTAACAGCTTAAACAGCCCAATAAAACCTAAGGAAATAGAAACAGTCATTAATAATCTCCCAACCAAAAAAAGCCCAGGGCCAGATGGCTTTAGCACGGAATTCTACCGGACCTTCAAAGAGGAACTACCACCATTACTTTTCAAACTCTTCCACCACATAGAAACAGAAAGATCACTGCCAAACTCATTCTATGAGGCCACTGTCATTCTGATTCCTAAACCACACAAAGACCCAACAAAGAAAGAGAACTTCAGACCAATCTCCCTCATGAACATAGATGCAAAAATACTTAATAAAATACTAGCAAACCGAATTCAAGAACACATCAAAAGTATCATACACCATGATCAAGTAGGCTTCATCCCTGGAATGCAGGGATGGTTCAATATATGAAAGTCTATCAATGTAATTCACCACATAAACAAGATGAAAGAAAAAAACCACATGATAATCTCGCTAGATGCAGAAAAAGCATTTGACAAAATCCAACACCCCTTCATGCTAAAAGTTCTGGAGAGAACGGGCATACAAGGACCATACCTAGAAATAATAAAGGCAATATACAGCAAGCCAGTAGCCAACATCAAATTAAATGGAGAGAAGCTTGAAGCATTTCCTCTAAACTCAGGGACAAGACAAGGATGTCCACTTTCACCATATCTCTTCAATATAGTACTTGAAGTCCTTGCTAGAGCAATAAGACAACTAAAGGAGATCAAAGGGATAAAAATTGGAAATGAAGAAGTCAAGTTATCCCTATTCGCAGATGATATGTTAGTATACATAAGCGACCCCAAAAACTCCACCAAAGAACTCCTACAGCTGATAAACAACTTCAGCAAGGTAGCTGGATACAAAATTAACTCAAAAAAATCAGAAGCCCTTCTTTATACAACAAACAAATATACCGAGAAAGAAATAAGGGAAACAACCCCCTTCACAATAGCCACAAACAACATAAAATAACTGGGAGTAACTCTAACCAAGCATGTAAAGGACCTATATAACAAGAACTTCAAGCCCCTGAAGAAAGAAATGAAAGAGGCCTTTAGAAGATGGAAAGATCTCCCATGCTCATGGATAGGTAAAATCAACATAATAAAAATGGCTATCCTACCAAAAGCAATATATAGATTTAATGCATTTCCTATCAAAATACCAACACAATTCTTTATAGACCTGGAAAAAGCTATTCTCAACTTCATATGGAACAACAAAAACCCCAGAATAGCTAAATCAATCCTGTCCAATGAAAAAACATCTGGAGGTATCACCATCCCAGATTTCAAGCTGTACTACAGAGCAACAGTAATAAAAACAGCATGGTACTGGTATAGAAACAGACCAGTGGATCAATGGAATCGAATTGAAGACCCAAACATGGACCCACTCACCTATGGCCAACTAATCTTTGACAAAGAAGCCAAAACCACACAATGGAAGAAGGACAGCATCTTCAACAAATGGTGCTAGTCCAACTGGATGTCCACTTGCAAAAGAATGAAATTAGACCCATACCTATCACATTTTACCAAACTTAAATCCAAGTGGATCGAAGACCTTAACATAAGGCCGGCCACACTAAATATACTAGTAGAAAAAATAGGAGAAACCCTCGAACTCATTGGCACAGGTGACAACTTCCTGAACAGAACACCAGCAGCTCAGGACCTGATATCAACAATCAATAAATGGGACCTCATGAAACTGAAAAGCTTCTGTAAGGCAAAGGACACTGTCATTCGAACAAAACGGCAACCAACAGACTGGGAGAAAATCTTCACCAACCCCACATCTGATAGAGGGTTATTATCTAAAATCTACAAAGAACTCAAGAAACTAAATGCCAAGAAACCAAATAATCCAATCAAAAAATGGGAGATGGAGCTAAATAGAGAATTCACAAAGGAGGAATCCCTAAGGGCTGAGAGACACCTGAAGAAATGTTCAACATCCTTAATCATCAGAGAAATGCAACTCAAGACGACCCTGAGATTCCACCTAACACCTGTTAGAATGGCTAAGATAAAGAGCTCAAATGATAGCGCATGCTGGCGAGGGTGTGGAGAAAGGGGAACCCTACTCCATTGCTGGTGAGAGTGCAGGCTTGTGCAACCACTATGGAGGTCTATCTGGCGATATCTTAGAAATCTAGGAATAACCTTGCCTCAGGACCCAGCCATACCACTTCTGGGTATACACCCAAAGGACCTCTCACGGAGACATAGGGAAGTCTCCTCATCTATGTTCATAGCAGCCTTATTTGTAAAAGCTAGAAATTGGAAATAACCCAGATGTCCCTCAACTGAAGAATGGATTAAAAAATTGTGGTACATCTATACAATGGAATATTACTCAGCTATCAGAAACAATGAAATCATGCAATTTGCAACCAAATGGGTGGATCTAGAGGAGCTCATCCTGAGTGAGCTAACCCAGTCTCAGAAGGATGCACATGGCATCTATTCACTTATAGTAGGATTTTAACTATATCGTACAGGATATCTGTACGACAACCAACACATCAAAAGGAACAAGGACATAATTTTTTTTTATCTTTTTCTTTTTCCTTCTTTTTTTCTTTTTTCTTTTTCCTTTTCCCTTCTATTTTTCCTCTCTTTGTTTTTGTTGATATTCTTTGTTTTTGTGGGTTTGTGTGTTTGTTGGTCTTTTTTTTTAGTATTCCCCCAGTAGCAATGAGACACCATTCACTGGCAGTACTGCCTCGTAGGCCCCCGGTGAATGAAGAGGCTCTTGGCCCTCATATGACTCCTGATCTGTGGTGAGAGACTGTTAGGCAGGGACACTCCACCCCAGAGGAACAAGACGGAATGGTCAGGGGGTAGAGCATGGTAGGGTGGGGCTGGGAAGCGGGAAAAGAGGACAATATGATAACGATGTAACCTGAAGCAACAAACAAATAAATTTATTAACTAAAAAAAAAAAAAAAAAGGGCAGGGGGCAGGGCTGAAACACTGTGAATGGAACAGAGGATACAGCCATTCGGCCTGGTTTTGCAGACCTCCAGGTGTAGAGAAGACGTGGAGCTAAGGTAAAATACAAGAGAATTGTGGTATTGGCCCATGCCTTTGACTTCAAAAAAAAAAAAAAGGGGGGGGGGGGGGGGGGGGGGCGGGAAGCACCATAGAGTTGGTGGTCTTATGTATTCTGGAGTCATACAGAGCGGGTTGGTGAGGGTGCATAGTCTTGGTCCCACTATTCAAGAAGAGTACACCCTTGGTCCCAGCTCCCAGCACACTGGAGACAGAAACGGGCAGATCCTGGAACTCAGGGTCAGCCTGATGCAGGGGAAACTCTAAATAGAGAAAGACTTCGATCCAGGAGTGGTGGAACACATCTTTGATCCCTTCAGATGGGAAACACAGGTCCCTGATCCCAATAATTAGAGTTCAGAGACACACACATGGGATTTGGAGGGACCTAGGTTTGGAGGCTACTTACAAAAGGCCTTCTCGATGCAGGCAGATTGTCCTTTGGGATCTCAAAATATATACACCAGAGTTGGTTTAGCTCCAAGGTGACAGAATGATTTCTTCTTTAATCCGGATTGAAAGATAACGCTTTATATGTTGTCAGAAGGCCAAATTTGCTTCAGGAGAAGTACTACCTAGCCCCCCCCATTCCCCCCCCAAAAAAAGAGGGCAATTTTCCTAGGGTTGGGATTGGGGCAGGGCTCTGTTCTTATCGTTCCAGGAGAATCGAAGCGTCCATTAGGGGAGCCCGGGGACGGCTGGACAGCGGAATCCTCAGCAGAGAGCAGAATCAGGCACCAAGCAGGACGAGTGACCCAGTTGATTCTGCCTGGCAGACTTCCTCAATAGCTGTCTCCATGGGGGCCTGCAACCACCACAGCAATCCAATGTCACTGGGACCGCTCAGCTCTACACAATGCCCCGGCAGGAACCTCAGTGGAACCTGCAAGATCAGCTTCTGCCTACAAACCCCTTAGGTCATCTAAACAGCTGAGAACAGAAGGACTGAACATAAAAGGATTGTACTAACATTTTTAATCATTTTTCCTATTTGGGTTCGGGCCCCAAACAGGTCTACTACGACCCAAATCAGCAGGAAGTCACTTTAAGAGAGCAACGTCCCATGCCCAAAGGGTGGGGAGGGTGTTTCTCCGCCCTTCTTTTAGGTTATTTGAAGGATAACTGAAAACTCTGTTATGTAGGGGAAGAGACTACAAGCTGATAAATGGTCCTGTCTTAATGGGTTTTGGAGGTTAGCCCCAGGGAATTCCTACTTTTCCTTTTCTGTATCCTTCTTCCTCTCCTATGTAGGAGTGCATGGGCTTGAGAAAAATGAGATATAGACATAGCACAGGAAGGTCCAAGAAGAAGGGGGAGATTATTGAATATGCCCTTATACCTTTGTATATTGATACAAAATTAGTAGTTTATTTGGCTAAAGTGGTATTGACCATTGTTTATTGTGCAAAAAATAAGATTGTATTGGATTACATCGGTATTGATCTTTGTATATTAATACAAAATTAAGATTATAGTTGGCCACAATGGTATTGACCCTTGCATATGGACATAATATTAAGATTATATTGGGCTACATAGGCATTGATCTTGGTATATTGTTACATAATTAAGATTATATTTAACCACAATTGAATAGATCTTTGTATATTGATACAAATTTAAAGGTAACATCTCCGTTATTCTTAACAGAAAGAAGATTCAAGCCCCATTTGTCTGGGAAGAAAGCTCCTACTTTCTTCACTTGTGGCTCAGCTTTTCAGGGTTGCAAACAAACACACAAACCTGTCTAGGTGGAGATTCTGAGGTCCATTCTGCATGGTCTTCCAGATGCCCTGGGCATTACCTGCCCATAGCTTACGGCTACTCTCTTGACTGGCTTCTTTCTCTTCTTTTCTCTCTCCTCACTGAGTTCTCAGTGTCTCTGCAGATCATGTCACAAAGAAACTACTTGCATTCAAATCTGTGAGTCAGGATCTCTTTCAGGAGGAATCTACATGGAGAGACAAAAGGAAGAAAGTAAAACTAGAAATTTCCATGTGTCAACAGACCCTGGCCACTTGAGCCTGACCCCAGTCACTTGGGGTGTCTTAAACAAGCATCTAGAACCTGACCTCCCCACCCAATGGCTCATGACACATTACCACAAACAGCCAGTCTCAAGAGAGACAATTTAAGGGGATACTGAGACACTCACTTACCCATCCAGATATGGACCCCACACAAATGTCACATAAGATAAGGCCAAGTGATTTCCTTTCAGCTATTAGAGAAAAACTTCTATTCCCTCTCTGAAGAGTTATTTGCTGTGTTTCTCTGTCTGTCCTTGCAGTACATTTTTTTTTTTTACAAAATAAAATTCTTTTCTAAATCTATTCTTGTGTACTCTCCCAATCAGACAGAAATTCTTTCCAGTTTCAATTGTATCCCCCAAAAGATACCTTGGAGAGCCCACCCAACCCCACTCCCCTGCCTGCCCTAATTTGGAAACGGGATCTTTGCACTGTAATCAAGTTAAGATGAGCTTATCCTGTACCTGGGTAGCCCCTAGTCCAATATGATTGATATCCTTCTGAGAAGAGAGGAAGACAGACACCCACAGTGAAGAACATCTTAGGAAGATAGAGGCAGGGCGGGGCGACGGGGCTGGGGAGAGGTACTGCACATAATTCCAAGGGCCATCAGGCCAGACACTGGGAGAGACCCACGGGAAGGGTACTCCTCCATGATCCTGGAAGGAGCTGACCACATTGAGACTAGGATTTTGAACTTCTAGGCTTGACACTTAATTTTTATTCCTTTGAACCTTCCAGTGTGAGGTGTTTAATTTGGCAGTCCCAGGAAACTGGTACACCAAGGTGGCTGCTTCCTTCTGAATGTTTCCAGAGCTTGGGGCTGCTCAGCTGGTACTTCCTGTGTGATTCTTGTGCTAGGGTCCAGTTGTATTGACTTGATGGAACAGACAAAGGAGGCTAATGGACTTTTCTAGAATCCTACTATCAGCAGGAGCAAGGACAGAGATCCAACTCCACCTTGTCACCCAGAGCAGTCCAAGGAGTTTTTCCTTTGGGATTCTTCAATGGAGAACAGAACTTCAGAATGAGCCAGTATTAATCAGAGGTATAATTTATCTAAAATAGAAATGAAGATTCCCTGGAAAGAAGAAAGCTCCCCTGAGGGTGTAGGTGAGCAGTACTACTAGGCTGAGAGTCTCAAATATCCACATTGTCTCCAAATAGACCTGCTGTGGCTCTCAGTTACATCTTACAGGGCTGATAAGAGCCTTTCTGTTTTCTCCTTTTAAAAAAGGAAATAAAGTCATAAATGGCTCCAAAGATAAAATTAGGAGCCACTAGGGTTGCACAAAGCATTCAGGACATGCTCTTTAATGGCAAAGGGGATTTCTGGTGAGATTCCCAGAAAACTGTAGGTTTATAGCTGGGAAGTGACCGAGGGTTTAAGCAAATGTTAATTGTGTTGGGATTCTTGATGCTGAGCCCTCAGAAGGCTTTTAGCAGACTGTGGGGAGGGGACATTTTTTCCTTCCCAGGCCCCCATAGGGATTCCGTGCCTTTCTACCCTGCCCCTTCCCAAGTGGCTGTAGCCCATGAGAAAGCCACATCATCAGGTAGTTCACACAGAAGTCACTGGGAAATCTCAGAGCTGCAGCAGCTCTTACAAACCTTGTCTTGATGGCAGTCACAACCCTGAGCACACACACTGGGGCTAGCACATCTTCCAACACAAGGCACGGTGTTTGCCACTTGGAGATGAATCGTAGTGCTGGCCAAACACTGTCAGGGTACTGTGTGAGGAGTTAATATAACTTTAAGTCATTTTTATGTCACATTATTTAATTCAATTCTTTTGGTTGTGGATACTTCTGTTCCTTCCCTAGGGGAAAACAAACAAACCACTCACTGAGTTTTCTTGAAATTGCCTTAACCTTTATCAGAACCAAATTCCCCCTTTCAAGCCTTCAAATGTCTCTATCTTTTTTTTTTTTTTTTTACCTAGCTTTGTTGAGCCAAACTGTGTCCCCACTAGCTTGCACATCAGTGCTTGTCTGTGAAAAGCAAATCTGCTTTTTAAGTGTCTGACCTTGAGCCCAGAAGATGGAAGGACAAAGGAAAATAAGCAGGGCTGTAGAAAGATGCTCCACACCTGCCCCTGAGGCTGGGGACATGCTTCTGATGTCCTTGTCACCTTTGAGTTTTCCTCATGGTTCCTGAAGATAAGGACATAAAGCAAAAGCCGAGTAGAGCCGGTGGCTGCAAGTGACCACCCCAATTTGGAAGTCTCTCTTCAGTATTTGATCTTACCGTCTATGGACAGAGGTTACCATGGTAACTCCTGGGGGCATGTTTAGATAAACAGAGATGCATTCCACTACTTGGAGGTGGTTGGTTAAGAAAATCTCTCTTTGAATGCCATATTCTACAGATCTCTTGGGGTGTTTGAAGATGCCCTATCCATCTCTTGTATTTAGATAAGCAAGTGTTGCTTGTCTCTTAGCAACTTGATTACTGGGTAGTTTAGAGAATATCTGTGATAGTCTGTCATAGTAGCTAACAAAGTGACATATTTGCATGACTAGGAGTTTGTTTTACTTAACTATCCTAGACCGTTTTAGACGGTTGGTATCAAGAGGCCAGAGCTTCACATTTTATTTTATTTTATTTATTTATTTTTTAAAGATTTATTTATTACATATACAGTGTATAGTCTGCAGGTATATCTACAGGCCAGAAGAGGGCACCAGATTTCATTATAGATGGTTGTGAGCCACCATATGGTTGCTGGGAATTGAACTCATGACCTCTGGAAGAGCAGCCAGTGCTCTTAACCACTGAGCCATCTCTCCAGCCCCCACATTTTATTTTTAAGTATCTCTAGGTATGATACCATTAGGAAGCGTTACCTTTAATTTTGTATCAATATACAAAGATCTATTCAATTGTGGTTAAATATACTCTTAATTATGCATCAATATACAAAGATCAATGCCTATGTAGCCTATGTTACCTTAAATTAAGATTTTCTTTTCTTCTTTTTTTGATATCGAGACATATCAGCGCCTGACAGCACCCCCTATTCTACTCCAAGTAGAAGATAAGCATCGAAGAACCTCCACTGTAAGATGGTTGAATTAATGGCAAGCCTATCTCTTGGCATGAAAAAACCCCTTGCACCAACTGCAGACAGACTGCTGTCCAAAAAGGACAAAACTTGGTAGCAGGGAAGTTGACAGCCTAACTCTGCCAAGACAGGGTAGGTAAGTCCTTCATTATCCCTGCTCTACAACAAATGTCTGTCAGAGAAACAGGACCCAAAGGCTGAAGACTGATGCAGGAATGTATGGAGAGAAAATGGGAACTGTCCAGGCAGTCATTGGTATGTTCTTTCTTAGTTTTGGAAGCTGCAGGCCCTGCACTTCCTATATAAGCAGATATATTTATCCCTCTCAGGTCTCTGAGGTGGTTGAAGAATAGACAGCTAGAGTCTCATAGTTAAATTTTGAGTTGTTTAGGAATCAAGAGGGTGTTATAGATCTAAGAAGATACTCTTAAAAGTGTGTTGCAAGTTAGTATGAATGTTGAGTCAGATATAGACCTTTAAACTCATGGAGATGGTTAGATAGTAGAATGTTAAAGTCAGGGGCCAAATATGTATAAACTGGACATTGGGAAGGTATACTGGGCCATTTAACTCTCATAAATGTGGCATATTTATATCTGTTGTTTTGTATAATACTTACTGTTATAAGAGAAGGAACCATCTGTTGGACTGAAAGGGGAAACTTCTGGGGGGAAGAGGGTGGAAGGGCGGGATAGGAAGGGGGAATAGGGAGGGGTTTGTGACTGAGATGTAACTTGAAGAAAAAAAATAAAGTATTTATAAAAAAAAAAGAAAATCTCTCTTGACAAAGAGTGGATACATTAATTTGAGACTTATGTCAAGAGACTCTGCCTAGGGTTAGAGCTTTCTTAGCGTGTACTCAGTGTATGTGCTCAGTAAGGCAGGGACTAAGCAGTGGTTCTCAACCTTCCTAAGGCTGCAACCTCTTAATATAGTTATTCATGTTGTGGTGACCCCCCAAAATAAAACTATTTTTGTTGCTACTAAGTAACTATAATTTTGCTAGTTATGAATCTACTGTAAATATCTGATATGCAGGATATCTGATATGCAATCCCTGTAAAGGGCTCATTAAAAGGTGTTGCGGCCCACAGGTTGAGAACCACTAAAGCCTTTGGAACAGTCTCTCTTTAAGAAGGGCAGCCCAGCCAAAGACCCTGTAAGTGCTGTTGAGAGCAGGTATAATGGCTCCCCTCCTCTTATCCAGAAGGCCAGAAGGAATTCAGTCTAGCTGTGTGACCTTGTCTCTTGATCTCTCCCAGCCACAAGGCCCTTATATGTCAAATGAATGAACCACTTATACTGGGAGCTGCTGATGAGCAGTAAGCAGATCACATCTATAAGCTGCTTAGGTATGTTCGATTGTTTCCCTCTCTTATAATTTTTTCACCTTTGCTGCCTTTGTGTAAGGAAAGAGTGGCTGCTGCAGGGCTGTGGTCCAACACCCAGTATACTAGGGCAAGAGAATCAACAGTTTAATGTCAGCCCGGACTACAGAGGAAACACCATGTCTCCTTCTCCCTCACCCCATAAGAGTGACTGTAAACTAGAAAAACATCACACCTACATTTTTGTGGATGTTTGAATGATATAAGAGCATGAAAGTAACTACTGCAAGCATAGGAGAGATGTCTGCAGGACGAGAGCATGATATCCCAGCAGAATTGGAATGAAATGAGCAGTAAGTCCACAAAACCTTGCTGTGATCACTTGTGTAAATATTGACTGCTCAGGACTGGAATAGGAGAAAGTTGAAAAGGGGTCACAAGTGGAATGACAAAATGGCTGTGGTGGCACACAGGTGCTCCCATTAACCCAAACCACAATCTCTCATCTCAAAGTTAAAAGAGGTAGTTTTTCTGGAGCCAAATAGAAATGACCATGGCATGGGGACATAGATGCTGACAGATAGACAGACAGACAGGCAGGCAGGCAGACAGACAGACAATTGACATGACAGTATAGTATGAAGGCAATCAATGCCATGGAGCTATATACTTTAAACAGTTAAGATGGTAAATTTCATACTATGTTTAAAAAAAAAAAAAGACTGTCGAATTGTTTCCCAGGTATTATGTTTCAGATGAAGCAATGATATTAATCTGGAACACAGGAATGTTTTCTAGGAACACAGGGACCCATTTAGGTTTCTCCTTAGTAACAGCAAGGGCAAGTTTGATCCAAGCTCTGTAAAAAGGCATCGTACATTTTGAAAAGCCAGGGAAGGAATGGGAAATGATTACACCGTACAGACCAGAAGCCTCTTTCCCAGTCCTCTGGAACTACCAATCTCACACACACCAGCAAGGCTACAGGCTACCTTTAAACCACAGGGACTTGATTTTCTCATTAACATTCCTATATCCTTCCCAGAAGCCATATTATCTCCACGGAATCGCAGAGTCATTAGACAGCCATGGCTCTGGCATTGGTTTTTCTAAGAGTAGAAATATCTTAGTCTTCTGATTATTTGGCTACCCAGACACCAAATTCTGGGGACATGTTTTCTGCTGGAAGAAGGTGGTTCTCATAAGTAACATGGGTTCTAGAGAGACATCAGGAAGATCATTGTTGTTAGTGCAGTTTGCAGGATAGTTGTATCATACTCATAACTTAAAATGGAAATATTTTATGCTTTTTTATGTTTATTTATTACTTCAGGTTACATCTCCATCAAAGTACCCTCTTTCCACCCCTCCAAGTCCCTCCCTCCTACTCTCTATCCCTTCCATCTCACTCCCCCAGAGTGGAGGGTCCCTACATATCAGTCCCCCGCCCCAGTTCAGCAGTCATATGAGGGCCAAGAGCCTCCTCATACACTGGGGGCCTACAAGGCAGTACCACTAGGGCAAAGTGTTTCATTGACAGGAAACAAAGTCTATGATCTTGTTTCCTTTGGTGCATTGGTTGTAGTATAGTTATCCTGTACTATATGGCTAAAATCCGATTATAAGTGAATAGATGCCATGTACGTCCTTCTGAGTCTGGGTTAGCTCACTCAGGATGAGCTTCTCTAGTTCCATCCATTTGGCGCAAATTGCATGATTTTGTTGTTTCTGATGGCTGAGTAGTATTCCATTGTGTAGATGTACCACAGTTTTTTTGTTTTTTGTTTTTTATCCATTTGTTGGTTGAGGGACATCTGGGTTGTTTCCAGTTTCTAGCTATTACAAATAAGGCTGCTATGAACACAGATGAGGAAACGTCCTTGTGGTTTGGTAAGGAATCATTTGGATGCATACCCAGAAGTGGTATGGCTGAGTCTTGAGGTAGAGCTATTCCAAGTTTTCTAAGATATTGCCAGACTGATTCCATAGTGGTTGTACAAGCTTGCACTCCCACCAGCAATAGAGGAGTGTTCCTCATTCTTCACTACCTCACCAGCATGTACTGTCATTTGAGTTTTTGATCTTAGCCATTCTGACAGGTGTGAGTTAGAATCTCAGAGTCGTCTTGAATTGCATTTCTCTGATGATTAAGGATGCTGAACATTTCTTCAAGTGTCTCTCAACCATTAGGGATTCCTCCTGTGTGAATTCTGTTTAGCTCTGTTCCCCATTTTTTAATTGGATTATTTGGTTTCTTGGCATTTAATTTCTTGAGTTCTTTGTAGATTTTGGATATTAGCCCTCTGTCAGATGTGGGGTTGGTGAAGATTTTTTTCCCAATCTGTAGGTTGCCATTTTGTTCAAATGACAGTCTTTTGCCTTACAGAAGCTTTTCAGTTTCATAAGGTCCCATTTATTAATTGTTAGTCTTAGAGCCTGAGCTGTTGGTGTTCTCTTCAGGAAGTTGTCACCTGTGCCGATGAGTTCGAGGGTTTTCCCAATTTCTCTTCTATTAGATTTAGTGTGTTGGGCTGTATGTTAAGGTCTTTGATCCACTTAGACTTAAGTTTTGTGCAAGGTGATAAGTATGGGTCTAATTTCATTCTTTTACATGCCGACATCCAGTTAGACCAGCACCATTTGTTGAAGATGCTGTCCTCTTTCCATTGTATAGTTTGGGCTTCTTTATCAAAAATTAAGGTGTGTGGGTTCATTTCTGGGTCTTCAATTCGATTCCATTGATCCACTTGTCTGTTCCTATACAATTACCATGCTGTTTTTATTACTATTGCTCTGTAGTACAGCTTGAAATCTGGGATGGTGATACCTACAGATATTTTTTTTTTTGTACAGGATTGATTTAGCTATTCTGAGTTTTTTGTTATTCCATATGAAGTTGAGAATTGTTTTTTCCAGGTCTATAAATAATTATAGTGGTATTTTGATAGGAATTGCATTGAATTTTGGCAGGATGGCCATTTTTACTATGTTGATCCTATCTATCCATGAGCATGGGAGATCTTTCCATCTTCTGATATATTCTTCAATTTCTTTCTTCAAGGTCTTGAAGTTCTTGTCATACAGGTCTTTCACTTGCTTGGTTAGAGTTACCCCCAGGTATTTTATATTGTTTGTGGCCATTGTGAAGGGTGTTGTTTCCCTAATTTCTTTCTCAGCCCATATATTTTTTGTGTAAAGAAGGTCTGATTCTTTAAAATTAATTTTGTATCCAGCCACCTTGCTGATGGTGTTTATCAGCTGTAAGAGTTCTCTGGTGGAATTTTTGGGGTTGCTTATGTACACTATCATAATGTCTGCAAATAGGGATAATTTGACCTCTTCGTTTCCAATTTGTATCCCCTTGATCTCCTTTAGTTGTCTTATTGCTCTAGCAAGAACTTCATGTACTATATTGAAGAGATATGGTGAAAGTGGGCATCCTTGCCTTGTTTCTGAGTTTAGAGGAAATGCTTTAAGTTTCTCTCCATTTAATTTGATGCTGGTTACTGGCTTGCTGTATATCACCTTTATTATTTCTAGGTATGGTCCTTGTATGCCCATTCTCTCCAGGACTTTTCACATGAAGGGTGTTGGATTTTGTCAAATGCTTTTTCAGCATCTAGTGAGATGATCATGTGTTTTTTTTTTTTTCTTTCAGCTTGTTTATATGGTGAATTATGTTGATGGATTTTCATATGTTGAACCATCCCTGCATTCCTGGAACGAAGCCTACTTGATCATGGTGTATGACACTTTTGATGTGTTCTTGGATTTGGTTTGCCAGTATTTTATTAAGTGTTTTTGTGTCTATGTTCATGAGGGAAATTGGTCTGAAGTTCTCCTTCTTTGTTGGCTCTTTGTATGGTTTGGGAATCAGGGTGAATGACTGTGGCCTCATAGAATGAGTTTGGCAGTATTCCTTCTGATTCTATTTTGTGCAAGAGTTTGAAGAGTATTGGTATTACCTCTTCTTTGAAGGTCTGGTAGAATTCAGTGCTGAAACCATCTGGCCCTGGGCTTTTTTTGGTTGGGAGATTTTTAATGACTGTTTCTATTTCCTTAAGGGATATAGGGCTGTTTAATCTGTTAACCTGATCTTGATTTAACTTTGGTAGGTGTAATCTATCAAGAAAATTGTCCATTTTGCTTAGGTTTTCAAATTTGGTGGGGTATAGGTTTTTAAAGTAGGACCTAAAGATTCTCTGGATTTCCTCAATGTCTGTTGTTATTTCTCCCTTTTCATTTCTGATGGGGTAGTGTTAAGCATTCTAAATGTTAATTAATCGGTCCTGCTTGCTGTCTCTTACATTGACTCTGATTGGTTAAATAAAATGCTGAGGCCTGAGATTGGGCAAAGACAGAGAAAGGTGGGATTTCCTGAGATTAGAACAGGAAGCCTGCCCTTTAGACAGAGGATTAAGGCATTCCAGCCAGGAGCAGCAGGAAAGAGGACACACACCATGGGTTAGAAAAAGGAACTTCATTCCACATGGCCAGGAACATCTGCATAGTGTGGAGAATGGCAGTCCAAGTGTATGTATGTATATATTGGGTCATATTTGGGTAATAGAATTAAGAGCAAGCTTAGATGGGCCAAGATTGCTCATCTCAGGCCAAGGCTTGTTAAAATCCATGCAGTCTCTGTGTGCTCACTTATAATGGCGGGTTAAGGCTTCACACCGCCGAACCAATTAACAATAATCTAAATACGGTTAAACAATTTAATTAATTTTTTTTTTTTACAATTTCTGATGTTGTTGATTTGGGTTTTTTCCTCTGCTTTTTAGTTAATTTGGCTAAGGGTTTGTCTACTTTGTTGATTTTCTCAAAGAACCAACTCTTGCTTGTATTGATTCTTTGTGTTGTTCTTTTTGTTTCTAAGTTGTTAATTTCAGCCCTAAATTGATGATTTCCTTTCCTCCTCTTGGGGGTGTTTACTTCTTTTTTTCCCAGTTCTTCCAGTCAGTTCTGCTGTTAATTTGCTAATATGAGCTGTCACAATTTTCTTTTTGAAGGCACTTAATGCTATGAACTTTCCTCGTAGCACTGTTTTCATTGTGTCCCATAGGTTTGGATATGTTGTGCCTTCATTGTCGTTGGATTCTAAGAAGTCTTTGATTTCCTTCTTTATTTCTCCCCTGACCCAATAGTCATTCAGTAGAGAGTTATTCAGTTTCCATGAATGTGTAGGCTTTCTATTATTTCTGTTGTTGTTGAAGTTCAGCTTTAGTCCATGGTGGTCTGATAAGATACAAGGGATTATTTCAATTTTCTTGTATCTGTTGAGGCTTGCTTTGTGTCCAATTATATGGTCAATTTTCGAGGAGGTTCCATGTGGTGCTGAAAAGAAGGTGTGAGTTTTTGTGTTTGGGTGAAATGTTCTGTAGATATCTGTTAGGTACATTTGGTTCATGACCTCTATTAGGCTCATTATTTCTCTGTTTGGTTTCTGTCTCAATGACATGTCCATTGTTGTAAGTGGGGTGTTGAAGGCTCCCACTACTAATGTGTGGGGATCAATGTGAGTTTTAAGCTTTAGAAGAATTTCTTTTACAAATGTGGGTGCACTTGTATTTGGGGCATAGATATTCAGTATTGAGATGTTTTCTTGTTGAATTTTTCCTTTAATGAGTATGTAGTGCCCTTCCCTATCTTTTTTTGATTAACTTAAATTGAAAGTCTATTTTATTTGATATTAGGATGGCTACTCCAGCTTGCTTCCTGGGCCCATTTGCTTGGAAAACCTCTTCCCAGACCTTTATTCTGAGGTAGTATCTGTCTTTGTTATTGAGATGCATTTCTTGTGTGCAGCAAAATGTTGGGTCTTGTTTATGGATCCATTCTCTAAGCCTGTGTCTTTTTATTGGGGAGTTGAGTCCATTGATGTTGATGGATATTAATGACCAAAGGTTGTTATTTCCTATTATTTTGGTGTAGGTGGTGGTTGTGTGTTTCTTTTGGTGTAGCTGCAGTGGAGTTTTTTGCTTCCTCTGTTTTCTTGGGTGTACTTATCTTCACTGGGTTGGAATTTTCCTTCTGGGATCTTCTGTAGCGCTGGATTCGTGCGTAGATACTGTTTAAATTTGATTTTGTCATGGAATATCTTGTTTTCTGCATCTATGTTGATAGAGAATTTTGATGGATATATTAGCCTGGCCAGGTACCTATGTTCTCTTAAGGATTGCAGGATGTCTGCCCAGGCAATTCTTGGCTTTTAAAGTTTCTGAGTAGTAGTCAGGTGTAATTCTGATGGGTCTACCATTATATGTTACTTGACCTTTTTTTCTTACCACTTTTAATATTCTTTCTTTGTTCTGTACATTTGGAGTTTCAATTATTATGTGCCGAGAGGAGTTTCTTTTCTGGTCTGTTCTGTTTGGTGTTCTGTAAGCCTCTTGGAATTTTATCAGCATCTCTTTCTTTAGGTTTGGGAAGTTTTCTTCTGTGATTTTGTTGAAGATGTTTCCTAGACCTTGAAATCAGGAGTCTATTCTTTCATCTATGCCAATAATTCTTAGGTTCCATCTTTTCATTGAGTCCTTGATTTCTTGGATGTTGTGGGTGAGAACTTTTAGATTTCTCATTTTCTTTGGCTGTTGTACTGATTTCTTCAATCGAATCTTCCATGCCTGAGATTCTGTCTTCCATCTCTTGTATCCTATTTTTGATACTCATGTCTGTAGTGTCTGTTCTCTTCCCTTGATTCTCCACCTCCAGGATTATCTCTGCTTGTGTTCTATTTATTGCTTCCACTTCCAATTTCAAGTCTTGAACAATTATATTCATTTTAGACATTTCCTGCTCCAATTTGCTCGTCCTTGACTGCAAATCTTTCAAATCTTTTAAATCCTTCATTGTCTGTCTCTTTCCCATTCATGTTGAGCTGCATTGGCTTGGAGATCTCTAATGGTATTCTCCATTGCTTTTGTTTGTAAAATTGAGGAATCTCTAAGTCCTTTCAGAGATTTAATTTCTTCTTGTAAGGACTCTATCACTTTCCAAAGTACAGATTTGTCATCATTTTCTTATGTTTCAGCTGTGGTGGGATGGTCAGGGCTTGCTGTAATAGCATATCTGCATTTTGTTGGAGTCATATTTCCCTGACTTATATCAGTTCTGTTCTTTTGCTGACCTTTAGCCATCTGGTTGTTCCTGGTGACTTCTTGATCTGGTGCTAAGGAGGGAGCTTTGGTGCATAGTCCATATACTCTTGGTGGACAGTGGCTCAACACAAGCTAGGTGGGATCTTGCAATGGGGGCTGGGTCTCGGTGGATCCCCTGAAGTTCACCCCTTTCTGTTGTGTCCCAATTGGGGACTCAGGTCAGGGATTGGATGGGATGTGCTATTGCAGCGTGCAGAGTCTCGGGTTCTAGCAGGTCTTCCTAGTGATGTCAGTAGGGCTTGGTGGACCACAGATTGTAGGTTAGAGCAGCAGACCTCCTATCGCTCGCTCGTGTGTCTGGTCAAAGGATCAGGTCTGTGGTTGTGATCCCCCCAGGCGGCTTCTTCTAGGTTGTCCCCATGGTACCTCTGTGCCTCTCGGCCCTAAGCAGTAAGGCCTTGCAGTCTGAAACACTCAGGCGGTACACAAAGGCCAAGAAGGCCAAGAACTTGCTGCTCCCTCACTGGGGCTGTAGTTGTTGAAGACAGGCTATCCGGCTAAGAAAGGGCAAGGTGCACTGGCTCCGATATGAACACCACACACCCTGTCTTCCACTGAGCTTGGCCTCAGTGGAGTTCCACAGCCTTTTAACTTGACCACCCGCCTTTCTGCCTGCTCCGATCTTATAATTTCAGTGGCACCGCTGCTCTCCCTTGGGTGCTGGGGCGATCGAGTGGAAGCTGGGCACTAAGGAAGCCTAGAGGTACCTCTATCTGGCAGCTGGGGCTCCCTGCCAAGGCCCTGCAGTAATTGGACCTATGCACCAGTGCAGGAAGAGCAGCCCTCTGCTTGCCCCTCCCAGATAGCTGCTCCGCAGGAGATAAATTGAGGTGGTCCCACAGTTCTCCTGTAGCTCAGAATGTGCTGTGGTTCACGGCCATAATGGTTCTGCCAAGAGGATATAGCTGTTCCTGTTTCCATGGCTCTGCTGGTCCCTCCTTTTTGGTGCAGGAACTCTGGCATGGAAGCTGGGTGTTCTGAGGGCTGGTAAGTACCACTGTCTGGGATTTGGAGCCACTCGCTGGGTTTTTGAGTGGCTCTTGCCCACGTCTGTGGCAGTATCTCTGGCCTCCCCGGGCGCTCTCCTCAGCCTGGGTTCTGCACCACACCACGCTGGGCCCCAGGGCATGGGTTCCACCCCGTGCAGCGCTCCCCAACCCCCACCAGGGTACGTCTGTTTACCTGAGTGTCTGAGGGCCCCACAAGGGACCCCAACTAGTCCCAGGTATGACCCTGCGGGTTCACACTTCTCAGGTTGTTGCTCAGCTTGTTTATATTTCTGCGATGTTGTAGCTATTTTCCCAGAGCTCAAAATGTGTCCTTGCTGACCACTGCCATCTTGGATCCTCCCAATATTTTACTTTTTAGTGAGTCTTCCACTGCAGGGTTTGGGTTTTTGTTTTCCTTAAATCAAAATTGCAAAGATTGGCTGGGATGTAGCTCAATTAAAAGAGTGCTTGCCTAGCATGCATACAGTACTGGATTTGACCCCCAGCTTGGCCAAAAGTTGGCACACAACTGTAATTCCAGCACTTAGGAGGTAGAAGCAAGAGGATCAGAAGGTGGCCAGCCTTCACTACAGAGAGAGTTCGAGGCTAGCCTGAGATACATGAGATCATTTCTTTAAAATATTTAAAATAAATAAAATGTAGATTGCGCATGCATGCTTGCTGTGTGCATGTTTCTCTCTCTCTCTCTCTCTCTGTGTGTGTGTGTGTGTGTGTGTGTGTGTGTGTATGTGTGTGTGTGCGCACATGTGCGTATATGTCTAGTTTCAGTGAGGCACCCTTGATATTTTCCAGGTGGGTATTTCAGTCCAGCTCTACACACAGGAAAATAATGCTTATCTTAAAACTGTGCAGAGCTGAAAAAGAACCTTCCAGGGAGCTCCCATCATGAGGCTGGGCCATTCATCACCAAGTGGCTTCTAGAGTCCTAGGAGTGAGTGAGGCCAGGACACTATGTGGCAGAGGCCTGAGGCCAGTTGTCTGCTGAGGAATGGGGCTCCAGATGCCACCCCTGCAAGGCACCCAGAAGCCTGTTTCTGCTACCTGCTCCAGCACCCCTTTGGGAGGGGCAGTATTCCTAGAGCTCCCTGACCATGCCTTATCTCTCTACCCTTGCCTCACATTTGTGGCACCTGCATAATTACGTCCATCTCTTACAATGGGGAAGGTCGAAGCAATTTTCTGAGGTTCATCTAGACTCAAACATAGCCAGTGGGTGCCAAAATGTTCTGTTTCCTTGCTGTCAACACCTCCCTTCAGCCACCTCAGAGGAGGGAGCACAACAGCACCCTTGGTGGGAGTTTCCAGTTTGGGTGACAATGGGAAGCAGCCATGCAGCCTAACACATCTAACCAGTTAGTGGGTGAGGCTAAACTGGGGTGGGGAGGAAGGGGGGCGGGGAGGGGGGACGAGGAGGAGGGAATAGGGGTGGGGGGCGTGGCGTGGCTTTCCTTACTGGGATGTGCCCAGCACAAGTACCAGGAGTCAAGGGCAGCTACTGATAGCCTAACAATATGGTGAAATCTTTAACAGTGTTCCTCCTGCAGAGATCAGGGATGAGCTCAAATGGAATGCCAGTGTTTTGGTGGTGATTGAGGCTACAGAATTTGGACTTTCTCTGTTTTTGGAATAGTCATGCTCTCTCTGGTTCTGAACACATCTCCTGGGAAGGGGCTGCACAGCGAGTTGGTCAGAAGCTCTGCCAAGCTCTGCCTCTTTGTAGCTGTGTGACTCAGGGGAAATTAATTTTCCTCGCTGTGTATAGTTCTGTCTTCTGAACGAACTATATTATGGGTAGGATAATATGTACCTTATTGGGTTATTATAGAAAGGAAAAGAAGCTACTTATACATGGCAGAGTATTACATGTCTATAAGCAATAGCCCTTGTTATCACTATTAGGGCTGGATAAAAGCAACATGATTTTATTATGCCTTGGCAAGCAAGCCCAACCTTTAGAGCAGTGGTTATCAACCTTCCTAACACTATGACCCTTTAATACAGTTCCTCTTGTGGTGACCCCCAACCATAAAATTATTTCATTGTTACTTCATAGCCATAATTTTGCTACTGTTATGAATCTTAATGCAATTATCTGAGTTTTCTGACTGTCTTAGGCAGCCTCCCCGAAGGTCACAACCCACAGGTTAAGAACCACTGCTCTAAAGCATGAAGATTAAATTTTTGTTGTTTTCTTCCATTTAAAATCCCTTTCTCACTGTGTGTGGTGGCGCACGCCTTTAATCCTAGCTCTTGGGAGGCAGAGGCAGGTGGATCTCTGTGAGTTCAAGGTTAGCCTGGTCTACAAAGTGAGTCCAGGACAGTATACACAGAGAAACCCTGTCTCAAAAAAATCAAAAGCAAAAACAACAACAAAAAAACTTTAAATAAAATCCCTTTCTCCAAGCTCTGAAACCCAGTGTTTATTTATTTGCTCATTCATTGGCAAATTCTGGCCTAACATTAAGGGGTATGGGCAGTATCTCACCAAGTGTGAGACCCATATCTTGCTGCTGAAGTATGGCTTGCTGGTAGATGAGCCACAGTGCTAAGCTCTTTGCTCAGACACCCCTAGAAAATCATTGTGAACGTACTTCTAAGATGTCAGTGACCTCTGCAGTCTGCTGACTCTAAGTAGAGGAGACTAGCCTTTATAAGGTGAGCAGGCCAGATGCTTAAATGGCAAGATTTGATTTCTTAGTTCAGGAAACTAGTATTGGACATTAAGGTGTCTGTATATGTAGTTCCAACTGACTTCTCGGTCAGCCAATTCTTTAATGTATCCTCTTTTTTAAAATGTATTTTGATTATTACTATTATTATAGTAGTTATTACTATTAGTGGGACGTGTGTGTGTCCCAGAGCAAGAGTGAAGAAGGCAGAGGACAATTTTGTGGAGTCAGTTTTTCCCTCAAATCTTGTGGTTTTGCTAAGGATTGAAGCAAGAGCCTTGCGCACCGTTTAGCATACACAAAGCTCTGGGCGAAATCTTCAGTACCACAACACAAAGCAAAAACAAGAAACCCAGGTACGGTGGCACACCACTGTAATCCCAGCCCTCTGGAAGTGGAAGATCAGGAGTTCGAGGTCATCCTTTACCATATACAATGAGTTCAAGGCCAGCTTGGGTGGGCTATCTAGAAACCAAACACTAAACACAAAACAAAGCAAATCCAGCTGTGTGTCATGTTACGATGTACTCAGAATTTTGGCTGACAAGCAATTATCTTCCAGCCCTATGGTGGAAACTTACCGCCGCCCCTATTTTCTGCTGAGAAAAGCGATTCGGCATATGAAAGTAACAGTGGCCCTCGAAGACTACAATGCTGTGGGGGATGGTGCCATGCATACCTGCCACCTGCCATCCTCAGTCATGCTCTGAGGGGCTGTGTTGCCTGCCAAGCCGCTGAAGGCCTGCCCCTGGAGGGGCAGCTCTCCAGAGCAGCTCCTTGAATGTAAGTCCCCTTGTGGATCAACACTACCTGATAAATGGAGGACCTATCCTATTTCCCTAGATAAAGTATTTCTCTGCCTTTGGTGGCCAGTGCTTCCTAGGGCTTTATTTGGTCCACTGACCTTATAAATGATCTTAATTGTGACTAATAAACTCTGGTAAACATTCTGAATCTTCTGCCTCCAGCAGTGTTACGGACACCAGGGGTCTTGCTGGTAAATGACTAATCTATCTGAGTATATTGGTTATTCCATGGGCTCTTAAGGCTTTTAAGTGTTCTAAGAATGTAAAGG
>CAJQZJ010034344.1:390692-396519 GCA_907164525.1 Lophiomys imhausi
TGAATCAGAAGAGAGAAGCTGCCCTTGGAAACGTGGGCAACCACCCTTGATGCCATTGGGCCCTGTCAGTGTGAGGCAGTGGCCTCCAGCTCCTTCCCTCCATGTGGACTTCCTGTTTGCTGATGTTTAAGAAACATGGTGACTTTTGCCTTTCCTTGTCCCTTTCTTGCTTTGTGTCTCAGGATCTAAAAGTCTGAGGCCATTTTGAGGGTTCTTTACAGAAGAAAGTGCCATCAGAAGACTCTGTCTCTGCCCCTCAGTGGTCCAAGAGAACAGGATAACACGATTATCTGCTGATATTCCCATAGTATCCAAGAGCTGGCTGTTTTCTGCACTCTGGGCAGTCAAGGTGAACTCTGCCAGCATTGTGAAGAAATAGCATCATTTCAGGCCCCTCTGTTACATGTGCTGCAAATACCAGACTTCAGGAGCAGCAGAGGAAGGAAAGAAACAGGCCTTTCTCAGTACAATCTTTGTTTATGTTCCAGAGTTCTGGTTTTTGCTGTTAGCCTTAGAATTTTCTTGATGAAATTAAGTTAGCAAACCTTAAAGAAATACTGTCCTTGTGGTACTGTGGGTGCCTGTGCTTTTGATGGAATTAGCAGCTCGTTTATTTTACTACAAAGACTCCTTGGGAAGTCTGCAAAGGACTTCCTTTTTTACATGAGGAAAAAAAAAATCCATCCGAGAAGCTACCATCAACGTGGATGTTAAAACAACAGTGGAGGGTGAAAAAATAGCAGAGGGTGCTGAGAACCATTCTCCTACTGAGTGCATAGGCTTCAAACACACCAAACAAAGCCCTTGTAATTGGAGGTGGGACGCTCAGAGGACAGGCAATACCAGTATCTAAGAAAAGCACTTTCCCCTTTATTTTTAACCATGTGATAAATGGTGTGTGTCTCTCTCTCCCTCCCTCACCCTTTCTCACGAATACACACTCACACGCATGCACGCACCCACACCATTCTCATACCTGTTTGGCTGAGACAGGATCTTGCTAGGGACCCAGGCTTCCCTTTACAGTGTACCCCTGCCTCGGCTAGGAGCGACAGGCATGTGTCACCAGGCCCAGCTTCACTTTATTTCTGGTGATTAATCATTCTGTTCTTGAGGCGACTGCGATTCATTTTGCACCCTTGCCTGTTCTTGGTGGAACTGAAGGCCTTTCCTAAGTGTTTCCGGTCTGTCCTTGGGAAATGTTCTGATCATCTGCACTTTGAGCTGCAGAGTCCCAGGGTGCCTCTGCTTACACCCATACTGGGCATCTTCCTCCCTGTGTGTGCTACTTTTGTCCTTGACTTCTATGCCTTGACACACTCCTTTTTCAGCAGTGCATTACAGAAAGAGCCAAGTACAGCTTGAGAGCATCATACAAAAGAAGATGGGCAGGCAGCCAGAACCTGAAGGAATAGATGGGATGGGCTGTCAAGACCTAGAGAGATTCTGCAAAAGAGAAAAGAGCCGGGTGTCCTCAGAGATGTTCACTCAGTCGTTCCTTCTTTCCTTCCTGTTCTAAAAGAGACCAGAACTTGCATCAATATAGCATCACTCTTCTGAGAAAGTTGGATTACCTGGCAAAGTTTTGTCTTTCAACTCCCTTCCAGGTTCAAGCGCTAACTAACACAGGTACACTTCTACAGTGATCATCACAGGAAATATTCATCATTCAGCATAGGCAGGATGGTCCCAAATTCAGGCTCCGTTTAAATGTTTTCCCCTTCACATAATATGTAAGATATATATATATATATAGATGTTTGTATTTAGATTTTATATATATAATGCATGGAAATTATACATAAAAATATATAAAATGTATATATATTTGTATATGTATATAGATATAGATTTTTATAATTTATATATGTATACCTTATATATTAATATATAATATATTGTGCATAATATATTATATAATTAATTTTATATTATATTATATTATATATCGCATCAAATGACCCACAATGGGACAGACAGTACTCTAAAGGTTTCTGTGATGGTTAATGTTATATGCCAACTTTGGTTATCAGTACACTTGAGTATTTGCCCAAACACTACTGTAGCTCTTTCTGTGAAAATATTTCCTGGGAATTGGGGAGATAGTTCAGTCAGAAAAAGTACTCCCTGGGGATCTGTTTGGATCCCTAGCACACACATAAAAGCCAGGTGAGGTAGAATACAATCTAAAACTCCAGAGCTGGGACATGAGGTGGGAGGAGACAAGAGGAGTTCATTGGCCAGCCAGTGCAAATAATCAATGAGCAAAAAACAAGTTGGAAGCAATCAAGAAAACCTGTAACATTGACCTCTGGCCTCCACGTGAACATGCATAGCCATAAACATGCATATACAAATAAACCTATACATGCAGGCCACACGTGCAAACTAAAATTAAAAAAGAAAGCATTGCTTGCTAAGATTATCATATAAAAGACAACTGTGGTCTTTCACAGTGTGGGTAGTTTCATGTAACCAGATGAAGGACCTAAGAGAATAAGACTCATCTCCACAAAGGCCTTAACATCTCTCTCTCTTCTCTCCTCCTTCTCTCCTCTCGATTCTCTCTTCCTCTGACTCATATGGGCGTGTTAGCAACTTGAGCATAACTTTCTGATCCTACTTCCTTCCTTATTATTTTACCTTTAAGTCCCAGCAGCACACACAGATGGCCTCTACTCCTTCTAGTTTTCAAAGATCCTCAAATGAAAATGACAATGACAGTTAACATCCCAGGTGTTGTTCTGGATCCATACCCCAACTCTGGAAAGCTCGCCTCAGGAGTTCTGCTCACAGAGCAAACAGATGACGACCCAGAGGCTGGCCTCCCTGCCTCTGGCCTCCTAAGTGTGACTCAAATGAGAAAACATTGAGCAACAAACCTGGCTTCAGATCCAGGCTCTCTGACCTGCCTGCCACTCGGCCTCAGGAGCATTTCAGAAAATGATTCTGTCTCAGCTGAACACAGGCAGGGCTCTAAGTTCTTTCTAATTCAGAGTAGAGTGTTGTGTCGATGAGGTCTCAAGAGGGAAAGACTTCCTGGAGTCTGTGTGTCACAACTCTCATTTTTTTTCCAGCCAGAGGATGAGCAAGAGTGTCAACCTATCCACATGAATGGCTGCCCCTTTCCTCTCTTCAACTCCAGCTCCAAAGGTCTCCAGGACCTATCCCATCCAGGGTAAGCTCTTGCCTCTTAGGGAGCCTGACCCAGTTCTTCCTGGTTTCCCAGCAGTCCCTGCTCAGGCCTGTCTTCTTCAAAGAAGCCTGTTTTCTTCCTCTCCTCTGTGCTGACAAATATTAACAGCATTCCCTGAATCTGTTCTTTCCTTCCAATTCCTGCCTTCATCCTTTGCCTCTACAAAAGAAAAGATTCAGATGTGGAAGTGAAAGGGAAGAAGAGGAAGAGAGAGAGAAGGAGAGGAGAGGAAAGAGGAGGAGATGAAGAGGAGAGGGGAAGATGAGGAAGAGAGGAGGAGAGGAAGAGGAACAGAAATAGATGGAGAAGAAGGAAGAGGAAGAGGAGAGGGAAGAGGAGAAGGGGCAAAGCTATGCCTCTCCTCTCCTCCTGCTCAAATCCAGACACAGTACAAACCCAATAAGCGTCTTTCAACCACAGAATTGATGCCACAGAAATGGTCACAGAAAGCCATCACTGTGGTTAATACTCAAGGGGATAAAGCTGTTAAGGAAGCCTGTCCTCTGCTGTTTGGAGACTCTGAAGGGAAAATCACAATATGACAAGAGGCACTGGGCTCCCATTTGGTTTTAGGCAAATTATAATGTGAAAAACATTTGCCTTTTATCACTGACACTTCCACGGCAGTGAAAGTAGGCTTGCCTGAAAAGAGTCCTTATTTTACAATCTTCTTTCTCGTTTTCCTAGGAAAGATTTACACAGTTGTCCTGCTTCTTTATCTGCAGGGCTTTCCCTCCCCTCACCCTGCCAGCGATTCTTGAAGCAGCTGTTGTTGCCTTGGCAACACTAAAGAATAAACTTGTTGCGTTTGGACCATGTGTACCCGACCTGGGCTGTGTGGAGGCTGCTAGCTTCCTTTTCCTGTTTGTCATCTACTAAACGTCAAACCTCCTAGCTGAACCACCGGTGCCTGAGTAATGCTAGGAAAGGCATTTGGCCACAAGGCAGGCTGCTCTGATTCATTGCATTCGCTGCAGAGTTTTCCCACAACACCCTTCTCAAAACCCACGGCTGTAATTAGGGAGACAGACCCATTGGTATGTTATAATCCAGGGGAACTGATCAGTAGTCCCCCTGTAGAAAACGGATCAGTAAATTAAAGCATAGAGCTGTCGCGTTGAAAGAGAAAGAAAGAGCAGGTGGGGAGCGAGAGAAAGAGAGGGTCCAGTTATTGGCATAATTTTTTTCCCTTTTTAAAAGCTGAATTTTATCTACTTCTATTCTAACGGATACATGATACGGTGATCGCAAATATTTGATTCTTAAAGAAGATTTGGAAACCACAGAAAATTATTCTATTTCACTAATTGATATAGTAATTATGTAGTTTGTTTGCTTTTAATAATGTCAGGGTTTCTATTGCTGTGATAAATCACCATGACCAAAAAGCAAGTTGGGGAGAAAAGGGTTCATTTGGCTCATGCTTCCATATCATTGTTCAAGACTGAAGGAAGTGAGGACAGGAACTCAAACAGGGCAGGAATCTGAAGACAGGAGCTGATGCAGAGGCCATAAAGGGGTGCTGCTTACTGGCTTGCTCAGCCTTCTTTCTTTTCTGTTTTAATTTTAATTGTTTTCCCAACATTTATTTCTTCAAGTTACATCTCAATCACAGCCCCCCTCACTCCTCCCCTCCTGGCTCCACCCTCCCAACCTCTTCCCCCTCTCCCTCCTATCCTCTTTTTTTTTCATTTAAAGTGAAAGTGTACCTTTCCCCCCTTTTAATCCAATAAAACTTTTTTCCCTTAAAACAATAAATACAATACAAAACAATAAAAACAATTAGGCAACAGTTTTGAAAATTATAAGGTATTATAAAACCCAGGATCACTGGGCCCTCCCCCATTGATCACTAATTGAGAAAATGCCCTACAGCTGGATCTCATGGAGGCGTTTCTTCAACTGAGGCTCCTTCCTCTCTGAAGACTCTAGCTTGTGTCAAGTTGACACAAAACCAACCAGGACACAGGGATTAAATCTAGGGCCTCACACGTGATGAGCACAGGCTCCAAGACTGAGCCACATACAGCAAAACAAACTAGCATTGTTGAGGACCAGCAACTATTAGTGTCTTCTATTATAAATTTCTTTTAAAATAAAATGAATTTGTCTTCTAACTCCAATGCCCAATCCTGGTTTTGATAACTTAACATGTGTGGGACATTTTCACATTATTTAAAGCAGATTACTGCCCACCCCCCACATAGTGTGCCACCCTCCCCCAGACACCTGATTAATACCTCTCTCTTCTCTTTCCAAATTCTTTCTTATTCATTATGGAATTCATTCTTATTCATTACAGAATTCTCCTACACGTTGCTCTCCTAAAAGCTAGAATTTGCTAGTAATTGTAATGTCACTTAGTCTTGTTCCTCTGTCCTCCACTTTCCTAAGACATGGTAGTGGAATCTAGAGGATTTCTGAGAATGTCATCACTTTACTCTGTCAGCCTCTGTCGTCATAGGCAACACAACTGACTGTTGCTGTCCCATGAAGGCAGCCGCTGTTAATGGGTACAGTCTCAGCTTCCTCTTTCAATAAGAATTTACATTGCTCAACTTACTGATTTTCCTCATGTATCACTTCTCCACGTATTCCCCTCCAACTATATGTTTATATGGAGGCACCTTT
>CAJQZJ010034344.1:396529-406537 GCA_907164525.1 Lophiomys imhausi
AGATAGCCCTGAGTTCAAGGCCAGCCTGGGCCACATAGTGAGCTGCAGATCAACCTAGGTAACAGAGAGAGATCCTGCCTGAAGAAAAAGAAACAAACCAAAGAGCCAAAATTACCTTGAGCTGTTTTTAGACCCTTCCAATAAAAGCCATTTATTATCAACTTCTGTATCTGCGTTAATGTTTTAGATGAAATTCTTGTAGCCTCCACCATTCTCCAAATACGATCAAGATAACCTCGGAATCCTGTGCTGGGTGTGGCTCCAGAAGAACTGGCCCAAGCAACAGACTCCGAGCAGGTCCAAAGCCTGGGACTCTCCAAATCGAGATCGGAAGGAGTGGGCAAGCTCTCTCTCCGCTTCTGCCTGCCTCTGGAGCATGTGCATGCAGCCCCCAAATGGCTACCTTCCTTGTAGCATGTAGAAACAACCCCACTGGAGGCCACAGGTGAGTTCAGCTATGTACCATTGTCTGGGACCTTTCCCCACGTAAATATAGCCATTGCTAGCATCTCAATCTTAGCCAATAGAGTTCATGCACCCTCCAAAAGTCCCTCCCACTTCCCATGGTTCAAAAGCTCATGCCCGTTTTAGAGTTCAGGAGATTTAACAAATTTAGAGGAGGCTCGGGAGATTTAATATATAGACATGGAGTAGATTTTAGAGCTTTTGGGAGAACCAGGATCATCATGACGCCTAAGCTAAAAATAAGGAAAACCTGGTTCACCAAATAACTACTTCAGAGCTGTGATTCCGCCTGAAGAAACTTTTGGCTTTGGACAAAGCTTTTCTCCAACTGCGCCAGCACTTTCTTAAACCCACCATCTTTTCTCCAGCCCGGAGCATTGGTCCCCTGGGACTCCGACAGCAGCCAGGGTGACCCCACTTTCTCAGGGCACCCAACCTCATTCGAAATTTCTCTCAAAGTCCTGCCCACAGACTGTGGGAAAAGCCTCTGTGTGTGCAGGGTGTTCAGCCTGATCCGACCTACAGACCTGGACACTCACTCCAACCCACCCCCCTCCCACCACATACAATCCTGTATAAGACTCACACTGTCCCCTTAAAGATAACTCTTGAATCCCATTAGAAAAAAGTTGCTGGCTTTTCTGTAGCCGACCTCTGGAATGAACCGACCCAATTTCTTCTGTTCTGTGACTCTAAAAGTTCATGTCACTTCTTACATATTGGATACCATCCAGGCAGCAGTATCATTCAGAGAAACTTGACTCCACCTTCCCAGGTCGTGGTCACTCATATTTGGCTCAAAATAAGTGCTTTTTTTATATCCCTTCCAGCAGAATGGCCATCTTGTAATAATGACACGTGAAAGTAAGATACAATGCTTCATTTATTCTCTTTATTTACCAGTTACTAAAATAATAAATTTACTTGCCAAACGTGATCTAGAGGGAGCTAATAAGTTTCTAAGTCATTGTGAGTGCAGGGATTTAAACACACAGGACACACTGACCCCCACTGCGGTTAGGAGGCTGCATGATGTACCTGTGGGGCTCCCTCTTGAGCAGGGACCTCTCTGTGTTGCCTTCTAATTCCATAACAAGACTGTGGCATTGTTTCTGGTTTTGTTTTGTTTTTATTCTTCCTTACTTTCTGGGGTGATGAGATGAACCAAGCTCATCTTACACCTTTCCATTGCTTCAGAGAGCTCGAATCTGTTGGTTTCTTGTTTCAAGTGGGACGATGGTGGAGAAACCTTCCGTGGCCTCTGTGGCATTCCTTTCCGGAGCTCTTGGTTCTTAGCAGACAAAGCTAAATACATGTCTTGTTCTCATTCCTCCTGCCCACCATGCTTTTCTCCTCCCCTCTTTCCTTCCTCCTTTCCCATCTCTTTCTTCCATCTGCTCCTTTTTGCCTCTACCCTTCCTCTCCCTTAACCTAAACAGCGCACCAGTCACTACAATTCAGTTTTAACCTCATGAGTCTCACACCCATAGCGCCGCTCTTTGACACCAACATAATGACTTGTTGTTGCCTTCATGTACGATACACACACGTCAAATAGCTTTAAAGCCTGGTGGCTTAAAGGCTGGTGATGGTAAACACCAATTATATCACAGTTTCTGTAGGTGGGCTGGTCTGTTCTGGTCAGAGAGTCCCATGAAATGCTGTCCAGGGTTTCACCATCTGAAGTCTTGACCGGGGCTAGCGTGGTGGCTTCCCACAGGGCCTACTCCACATGGTTGGCAAGCTCATTGCGCATGACAGAAAACTTTAGTGGTCTTCACACGGCTGCTAGAGCCTCCTTATGTGTGAGTTGGTCCTCCACACAGTTAAAAAAGAAACTTTTCATCTCTTGAAAGGGGAATGTGAAGGACAGTTCCTTTTACACATGGCTCCCACATGCGGCTTCCTAAGCCCAAATCCTCATCACCTGAAGATAAGGAGAAAGGATTTTCACTTCTCCCTGCCATGCACATTCAGTACGCAGAGCGCGGGGTGTCCACATAGAGCTCAATACCATTCAGAACGGGAATATGAAGAAAAACAGGGACCCTGACCTGTAGCAATTCTGAGTCTATGAGGGAAGTGTGAGGTGCCACAACCCATCCATCATGGTGTGCCTTTTATGAGGAGGAAGCCACCTCGACTAGCTCACCACACAGTTAGGGAAAGGACAATTGGTTCATCTCCTGAAGGTGGAGATATATTTTTATACTGTTACAAATACTGCCACTGACAGAATAATTACTAAAAATAGATTGCTCATACTTTTTATTTTTAGAGTATCTCCTAATTAAGATTTATAGACAAATTACTATGTTCAAAATTCACGTGAAATAAATTTCAGGGTGTCAGAATCAAACTAAGCCAGTTTTGCTGCACACCACTCTTTGTATTTATTTCTTCATATTTGAAAATCATCAGAACTGACTTCATACTTGATGTGCAGTGTTTGTGGATTATGGTCATGTCTGTCATGGTCAGGGCTGTGTAGAGAGTTTGTTTAATCAGTCCTCTAAGTAGGGATAATCTTGGGGTTTCTAGTCTTTTAGTATTTATTTATTACTATTTGTTTAAATCTTTCACAATTACAAACACTAGGGCAGTGTTTGGCTTTCTTTCCAGACCATATAGCTATAACCTAGTCCATGTTGTTGCTTGTTTACAAAGTACTAGTTTGATTGATAAAGATATCATCTTATTTTAATTTATATTTCCTTGGTTTCATTCTGCTGAATATTTTTAATTTAACTATATTTTTTTTCAAAATCACTTTACTGTTAGATAATTCAGATATAAAAAGCTGCACACAGGCCTAAATAGATGACAGATAAGAGTGTTTGCTGCTGGTCCTTCCAGAGGACCTGAGTTCAGATCCTAGCATCCATGTCAGGCAGCTTACAACCAGTTGGAACCCCAGCCTCAGGAGCTCTGACAGCCTCCTCTGGCCTCTCTGAGCACCTGCACACATATGTCATATAACCACATAGACACATACACATAAACATAGGTAAAAATAATGTTTTAAAGCTGTGTTCATTTGATATGTACATCTGTATTCTGGAGCTTTCAAAGACTGATTTTCATCATGGCAAGTGTGAAATTGGTATTTCCAGGGGAGGGTACAGTGAGGGCTGGCCCCTCCCATCCACTAACTTGGGTTATTTCTTCTCCTATTCACTCTATTATCTGCTGTCTGTTATTTCTATGTAACCTCAGTCTTTCAGGTTGAGCTCTTTATTAAGAATGTAAGTATTTTGTCATAACTATTACAAATGCATCCATAATATTTTGTTTTCTTTTTTATTAAATATTAAATTTGTATCTAACAATTTGAATAAATTTTTCGATAAAATGCAGAATTTAATATTTCACACAATCGAATATTTCCCTTTATGATTACTTCAGTAGATTTTAACCATCTTTACGATTTATGCCATTTTGCCAAAATTCAACAGTGCACTCATAACGTGCTACTTTAAATAATTGGGATTGTAAATCTTTCATACCAAAAAGCACACTGATCATAGTCTGATAACTTTCTGAGGAATGACGTATCTATCACACTAGTTTGCTGGGGTGGATGCTATGGTTTGAATATGGTGTTTCTCCCATGGGTCTGTATGTTGTCAACTTGGTCCCCAACTGGTGGTACTACTTTCGAAAGTTCTGGGAACTTTAGGGTGTCAGGCCTACTTAGAGGGAGTAAGTCACTGGAGGCTGACCTTCAGGGAATCAGTTCTCTCCTTTCACAATGTGGGCTCTAGGGACTGAACTCCAGATGTCAGCCTTGGTATCAAGAGCCTTCACCTGCTTAACCATCTCACTAGTTCATGGTCTCTATAAAGTTGAGTTTGTATGAAAGGAGCCATGAATGTTATTGCTGTTCTCTATACAGTAATAGTTTATTCTACTTCCAGTTTCTGAACAGTATGTGACCGAGAGGAATCATGTAAAATATTCTTTTCATTGTTGATAGATAGCATGTTTTCTGTTTGTAGCTATTTCAGTGTGTTGCTATGAAAATCCTTATGCACATCTTTTGGGGAGGCTAGGTTAGCATCTCTGTTAGGTACTGGAGTAGATTTAGACAGATCTCATAGGACCCAGAAATCTACTCCAGTACTGGGTCCTATGAGACCTGTCTATATCCATCCATCCATCCACGCACCCACCCACCCACCCATCTATCTGTCTGTCTGTCTATCTATCTACCTATCTTTAGTAGGTAATAGTGAACAGTCTTCCAAAGTGCTTTCCACCAAGTTTTGGTGTTCCCTGTCCTTCCCAGGGCTCTGTATTAATTTGCTCAAATGTCTTTTTGGAGAGAGCAAGATAGGGAAGGAGAGTTCTCACTGTCAGTCAAGGTCACTTCACCCCTATTATCTTGCTTAAATTTTGAATGACACAACTAACTTCATTTACAGAAGACATCAGAGATGGAGGAATTTGAGCATGGTCATATTAAGTAAGAGCATGGGACCTTTGACTTGTCTCCTTACTGAGCCAAGATAAACTGCTGTGGTTACCATGGGCTGAGGAAGCATCAGTAGCTTGGTAGAGCCTGGCTGCAGGAGGTCTGTAACTGGGGATGGCTTTGTGAGTTTAAAGCTCTGTCTCACCTGCTTTCTCTCTCTGTTTTTTGCGTATGAATGAGATGTGATCAGCCACCTTCCCATCCTGCTGCCTTACTAGGCCTTCCCTGCCATGAGAACACTATCCCTCTGGATCTGCAGGCTAAAATGAAACCTTTCATCCTTGGTCTGGCAAGATGGCTCAGTGAGTACAGATGCTTGTTGCCTAGACTAATGTCCTGAGTTCACGTCTCAGTGTGGTTGAAGGAGAGAACTGACTCCTGCACGTTATCCTCTGTCCACCCCCCACACTTGCACACTATGGCATGTGTGTGTGGTCCCCTCCTCGAAATAAATAAATAAAAGACCATAAAAAAAGGCTTTCTTCCTTAAATTGCTTTGGGTCATGGTGTTTTATCATAGCAGCAGAAAAGTAACTAAGACAGATGCCTATGGAATCTTAATTCATAACTGTTTGGGATCTTGAGCACTACAGAAAATGCTCTCCAGTTGTTGAACAGATAAACTGTGCTATGTTCAGGAAAAGGAACATTATTCACCACTGAAAATAAATGACTTATCAAGTCATGAGAAGACATGGAGAGATCTTAATGCACATTATTAAGTGAAATAAACCATTCTGAAAAGGCTACATACATACTTTGTAGTTCTAGTGGTAGGACATTTTAGAAAAGGCAATGGTGACAGTAAAAGGGTCAGTGGTGCCAGGAGTTGGGGAAGAAGGAAGGAAGGTGAGCAAAGGGGACCCAGGTTTTCAGAGCAGCGTGACTCTCCGGCGACAAATCTGCCTTATACACGTGTGCAGACTCTTAATGTAGTCCGCATGCAATGAATCCTAATGTCAGCTATACACCGCATGGTACAGGTATGTGTGAGTGGGGTTTCACCAGTTGTAACAGAGGCACTTTCCCACTCTGGTGGGGGTGTTGATGGCATGGGACTTATCCAAGTGTAAGGGCACAGGCATAGGGAATTCCGTGTGACTTCCCTTCAACTTTGTTGAGAATCAGAAACTGTTCTGAAATAGTCCTTAGTCAAATTAAAAAGAGAAATTCATTTCTGTGTGTCAAAGTACTTGGTCTTCATCCTTCTTTGGCATCTTTATCTTACTTACAGCCATTTTATTTAAAATGCACCTCTTAATAAATAGTGTGGTGTTGTCACCACTGTCACTGGATTTACTACTAATAAGGCAAGAAAAAATTAAAAGCAAATGAGATAACAGTTCCATTTTTAACTAAGAACGTAAAGTGGAAGTTTAGACCTTCTGAATCATGCCTCAAGAGGTGCATGGGAATATATGCTCAATTTTATTCACAGAAAAAAAAAGTTGGACACAGTGGTGCACACCTGTAATCCCAGTATTCAGAATGTAGAGGGAGGTCATCCCTGGCCACATAGAAGATTTGAGGCCAGCCTGAGCTATATGATATCCCATCTAAAACTAAAAAAGGAGGCTGACAAGAGGCTCAGTATCCAAGCCTGACAACCTGAGTTCAATCTTCCTGAAACCTACATACTGGAAGGAGAGAACTGACACCTGCAAGTTGTCCTCTGACTTCCACACATATGACAAGGCATGTGCACGCGCACACACACACACACACACACACACACACTACATGTAAACAACTCTCAAAACAAAAGAGAGCCCCCTAAGACAATAAAAACATTCAATGTCATCCTGATTAATTGCTGGAAGTTTATGGCAAATGATAAAAACTTTTGAACGTAGCTTCTGATTTTGTAGATTAAGAACACTTATTTATAAAACTAACTACAAACTACATATTTCAAACAACCTGTACTGGCTAGGCTTTTTCCAACTGGACACAAACTAGAGTCATCTGGGAAGAGGGGACCTTAATTGAGGGGTTGCCTCTATCAGATTTCCTGTAGGCATTTTCTTGTTTAATGGTTGATGTGGGAGGGCTCAGTTCACTGTGGGCAATGCCACCACTGGGCTGGTGGTCCTGGGCTATATACAAAAGCAGCCTGCCTGAGCAAGTCAGTAAGCCATGTTTTCCATAGTCCCTGCCTCCAGGTTCCTGCCTTGAGTTCCTGCCCTGGCTTCTCTCAGTGATGGACCATCACCTGGAAGTGTAAGCCAAAATACAATTTCCTTTTCAAGTTCTTTTTTGGTCACATGTTCACCACAGCAATAGAAAGCAAACGAGGACCCAGGTTGTGGGTCTAGGAACACACACCCTATTTTTAGATCTCCGTGATTTGGATTTACTCGGTTCAAACACTGTCATATATTTTGCAGGCAGGCACAAGAGCAACCTATTTCATTTGCTATTCAACTTGTCCCTTTAGACTGGCAGTTCTCAACCTATGGGTCATGACCCTTGTTGGGGGGGTCAAATGACTCTTTCATAGGGGTCACCTAAGATCATTGGAAAACATGGATATTTATGTTACAATTCATAACAGTAGCAAAATTACAGTTATGGAGCAGTAATGAAAATAATTTTATGGTTGGGAGTCACAACATGAGCATATTAAGGATCGCAGCATTAGGAAGGTTGAGAATCACTGCTCTAAATTTGATTTAGTTTTAAAGTCAAGTTAAAATTAACTCGGGCTCTGCTTTGGTTTCCTAAACCTGGCATATTCTTTTCTGCTGTATTTCAAGTCTGTTCTTATCATAAGTGCCTGAGCAGGTCACACACTCAGGCCACAGACTCAGGTCTCCTAGGGTCATATAGAGTTTGTATCTGTTGTGGCCTGGGACCCCAGCACATCTAGTCCTTTGCCATCTACAGAGTTCGTACTGTCAACTGTGCAGTAGAGTTTTTTTGTTTTGTTTCATGTTTTTTAAAGTCTCATAATGTCCCGAGTAAGTTTACGATTTTGAGCTGGCTGTGTTTGTAGCTATCCTGCGGTCAGGCAAGGAGGGTCCAGGTAGAAGTTCCAGCCTCAGACCAATGGCAGGAGCTCAATCTATCTGACCACTCAATGCAGAAATAGCCAAAGAACTAAAACTCAGTACTCCCAGTTCTTAGACTAAATAAAGGATGGAGCTTATTCCCAGGAAGCCCAAAGCCCTCCAGGTACTGCTTAGGAGCCCTCCTTCAGGAGCCACTGGGTGGCCTCACAGCCCACCTTGGGCATGGGGTGGGCAGTGCTCTGTTGCACCTAGGAACGGGACTGGTGTCTGCCTGCTCCAGGACAATGTGCTTCCGGCGTTCACACAAACAAGTAAGTGCTGTGGTGTGTGTATTCCTAATCTCTATTTTAATGTCTCCAACATTCTACTGGTTAATTAGCAATTTGCTGCCCGCCAATATGCAAATGAGTGACAAGCACAGGTTCTCTGCATCTGTAATTATTCTGCTGATATACAAGGCACTTTCTTCCCTGTGTAGGTTTGTGTGTGTGTGTTCATGCATCAGGGATTTTATTATTTTTAGAAGCATGCTCTGTGCATTTTTATGCTTTAATAAAAGAGAGTTCAGTGATTACTTTGATATAAATATATATATATATGCATTTCTTCCCTCAATTCTAAATTCATTTGTCAGATTTTTTTTGGCATAAACAGTGGCGAGTTAGATTTATCAAGGGGCTACCATCCAAATTGCAGAGAGTCAGAGCATAAGATTGAAAGATACACATTTCTGCAGCTGCCAAATCTTATCTAGAATCAGTGTCTTGTAGTATTTGATTTTTCTCCCAGCAGCTCTGGTGAGTGGAGCCACAAGCTGCCGAACCCATCTGCCTGTTGGAGCACAATGCTTTCCTGTTTGGAGGTGTAAATGTTTTACATTTTTTCTTTTTTTCTTTTTTTTTTTTTGGACAGGGACATTTTTTTTTCCTGAGCATTAAGAAAGGCTCTCATGTTAAATTAAGTCAATTAATAAATGGAGACACATTAAGCAATCAATTTTGTCAGCCGATCTCCCCAGCATTATGTATGGTTGGCTGTAATCACAAGATAAATGCAATGTGCTGATCTATGGTAATGTTCAATAATACATTCTCCGCCAGGCTCAATTCATCAGGGAGTTTCAGTAGGGGAGGTGTTTGTTATTGGCTGTCTCTGCACCTCAAGGATAACATTTCTGTCCTTTTGATTGGCTGCCTCGCTGCTGCAAGATTCTAAACCGTCTTATTTTGATGATGAATATGAAGGCGCGCTAAGCCGGGCTGGAGCGAGTGTCTCAGAAGCCGTGCTCCGTTCAGAGCCCAAGGACAGCTTCCTCCGCGGCCTCCCTGTGCCAACAACCCCCCGAAAGTTGTGATGCTTTTCCTTACCCAGTGCTTTGGGGCTGTGTTGGATCTCATTCACCTCCGGTTTCAGCACTACAAGGCTAAACGGGTTTTCTCTGCGGCTGGGCAACTAGTCTGTGTGGTCAACCCCACGCACAACCTAAAGGTGAGTCACTTCCTCTCGTGCTTTCTACCATCTCCGTGGGGGCTCTAGCCTTTTCTCAGGAGACTTCCGTCAGGGAGCTCATACCAATAGTTTGATGGTGCTAGGAACCCCCCGGGGCTCTGGAGATGTTTGCCTCGGCTCCTTCTTCTTCTCCTCTGGGTGGCTTGGTGCAGTTAACAGTGACCGTGTAGCGTTTCCTGGACTGGGAAGCAACAGCGGAGCAGGCATGTAGAGTCTTCCCCACAGGGTCCTCAGATCCAGATCCCGGGTGGGGAGGTGGTGTTGGGGGGAGGGGCAGAAGGGCAGTTTGACAGGGAGAGTAGGGTAGAGGAGTCCTTACCTCCCCCACCAAACATTTGTGGGACAGTGCCCAGGAGAAAACAATCTGAAAAGTTACCCCAATTGCTGTCTGTCTCGCGGGTCAGGGCAAGGGTTTGGCCATGCAGAAGCTACCAAACTGGAGAGTTGGCAAGGGGCCCTTTCTGCAAGAGTTTGTCCTTGTCCTTCCTTAAACTGTGTCAAAGTGTGTGTGTGTGTGTGTGTGTGTGTGTGTGTGTGTGTGTGTGTGTG
>CAJQZJ010034344.1:417673-513846 GCA_907164525.1 Lophiomys imhausi
AGAGAGAGAGAGAGAGAGAGAGAGAGAGAGAGAGAGAGAGAGAGAGACTGGAAATAGAAATAGGAATGGCATGGGCTTTTTGAAACCTCAAAACTCACTTCCAGTGACACACCTCTTCCAACAAGGCCACACCTCCTAATCTTTCCCAAATAGTTCCACCAACTGGGGAACTGCTGAATTCAAATACATGAGCCTATGGGGGCCATTATCATTCAAACCACAAGTGGCATTTTCTAGATGCTGCATGATGTGTAATATTGCACAGTGAATCAGATTATTAATGTGTGTCTATTTCCACATTAACATTGTAAGCAATACTTCTTCCTCTGTGTATTTCTGTAAGGGACCTCTCTTATAAAGGTGTTCCTTATGTACCTGTGGAAAAGGTCTCCTTTGTGTGGTTCCTAGTTTGTAATTAATTAACTGGAAATCACAATGGAGATTTCAAATGTGTGTATGCACATATATGTTTTACACACCCCAGTAAGAGATTCCAGAAAAGAACTGCCAGCAGCCATAACCTTCATTTTTTTTCTAACTGGGAAAACTTTTGTTAATGTGAATAATATTCTCAAAAGTTTCCTAAAAAGGAACCCGTTATCTAATAAAGCTTTTTATTTGATGGTTCAAAAGTTGTAAAGTTGTTAATGCATAGGCTGCTTAGCACAAGTTGACATCGGAAGACAGACATCATCAAGGGAAGAACTTTCACATGAACAAACATCTTAGGAAAGGAATACAATTTGACCCACGCTATTGTTTCAAAACTGTAATCATCTGTTTCTTGCAGATATTAGGATGGTTATGTGCAAGTGAATCTCTAGCCTTCCAAATCCTGATCTGCTGGTTAAATTGCTATGTTTATCAGGCTACTGAGATGGACCAGCATTTATTTGCCACACAAGATTGATGATCTGAGTTTGATCCTCAGAACCCTCAAAAAGCCAAACTCAGTGTTGAGCATCTGTAATCCCAGCACTGCTGTGTACATGTGGGAGACAGAGACAGGAGAATAAGCCAGAAGCTCACCTGTCAGCTAGCCTGGAGTATACAAATGACAGAGACAGTGAGAATGACCCTGCCTCAACAAAAGGAGGAACAGTTGACATCTGACCCACACATGGGCTGTGGTATGTACATGCCTTTGTGCATGCGTGCATGCACGCGCGTGCACGCGCACACACACACACACACAGAGACAGCTGTTAATTGCTCCTTTTTTTCCCATCCTTGATCCCACCCCAGCTTCACCCCCTATCACCAGACAGGAGAGAAAGAAGGACAGAGGGGAGGGAGAGAGAGATAGATCCTGCACCACCGGCCCCACCTATTGAGGCTCTAGCATTTATATAACCTCTAAAAAATTCCCAGAATTCCAAATGTCACACAACCATAGAAACTATCAGCAGCTGGCAAAACCACACCTGTGCTAGAGCACGAGATAAATCACAGTCAGCTGCTGTGCGCAGTCTGAAGCAGCCCTAAATCCTCACACCTTGGATTAAGATGAGAATATATTCTTGTGAGGTTTTTTTTTTTGTTTTTGTTTTTGTTTTTTAGGTTTTTCGAGACAGGGTTTGTCTGTATAACAGCTCTGTCCTGGAACTCACTCTGTAGACCAGGTTGGCCTTGAACTCACAGAGATTCGCCTGCCTCTGCCTCCCAAGTGCTGGGATTAAAGGCATGTGCCACCATGCCTGGCTGAGAATGTATTCTTATAATAATTCTGTGTTTAAAAAAAACCCCAAAACCCCAGAATTCTCACTACACACACACACATACACAAATAATAAATAAATTAAAAAATTACTATGCTTCTCAAGGTGTACGACTCTTATAAACTGTCATTCAGTATGCTCTTCATGGTGTTTGGGTATATAATGTGGTATTATGCATTTGGTTTAGTGTTTATTAAAGTATTTTGGTATCATATTAAAGTATTTTTGGTACAATCTGTTGCAATTAGATAAAACACTGTGTCTAAGGATGAAATGCTCCTAGGTGAAAGAATCTGCAGAATAACTTAAATTTGTTATGAAATAGTTTCATGTAGAAAAAAAAAACATCATTCCCAGAATAAAGCCCCAACTCTATGCCTCATGTCTTAGGGTATCTATTGCCTTGATAAAACAGCATGACTAAAAGCAACTTGGGGGAGATAGGTTTTATTTTATCTTACAGCTTATTGTCCATAATTGGGGGAAGTCAGAGCAGGAACTCAAGGCAGGAATCTGGAAGCAGGAGCTGAAGCAGAGGCCATGGAGGCCTCTGCTCACTGGCTTGCTCTTCATGGTTTGCTCAGCCTCCTTTCTTATAGAACCCAGGACCACCAGCCCAGGGGTGGCACTACTCACAGGGACCAAGAACCTCCAACATCAATCATTAATGAAGAAAATGCCCTACAGCTTTGCCCACAGGCCAATTTAAAAAGGGCATTTTCTCCATTACGGTTCCCTCTTAACAAAAAACTCTGGTTTGTGTCAAGTTGACATAAAACTAGACATCACAGACCATTTACACAGAAAGAAGTTGGGACATGGCAACTTGTCGAAAGACCCATCTCAAGGGCAGAAGGTTGTGGCTCATACATTTAATCTTGTTTTGAGGTGTGTTTCTCTTTTCAGATTTCAGAATAGGTTGTCTGGAAGCTTCTACAAAGAGTCCAGCTCCCCCAGTTAAGGCTATATAAAAATTCATAAAGCACATTAGGGAAACCACTGCTACAGCTTCACTAAAATACCCAACTAACAACTGTCTCAGAGAAAAGGAGTTTGGGCATCAAATCCTTGTTTTTAAATGGTTTACCTGTTTGACAGACAAAATGTTTGAAACTTGGACTGACCCCCCAGTCTGAGACTTGAGGCTGTCTGGTCAATGTCCGACTTGTTTTTCCTTAACAGTGAAATGCAATTTTTTTTTTCTCTAAGCACTGGGATGCCATTTCGTATGCTGTTTTCCTTTGGATTAAAAAAGGGGGGGGCAGGAATATTTTTTAAACAAAAGGAAAAAGGCCCTTTAAGAGAACTGGATCTCATGTAGCACCCGCTCTCTGAGAACCACAAGCCTTTGAAACATCTTTCTCATTAATGTGAGCAGCCACAGGTTATTGCTAAATTAATTTCTCTAAAATCAAAGAAGAAGGAAGTTTTAATGATTACCTCCTACCTAATTCAGCTCAGCTTACACTTAGGTTTCTGGCAAACTTCATTCCCTAATGCCCTATACTTTTTTGTTTGTTTGTTTATTCCTTTCCAAGACATCTCTGGGGAAGCGGAGGGGGGGGGGGCGATGTACAGAATGAGCATTGTAAGCCACCATCCTTAGGAACCCTGACACCAGAGGGAGAAGGAAAAGTTTCAACCAGAAGTTTGGCGGGGAATCACCCAAGGAAGGGGGTGGGGTGAGGCATGGCAGAAGCCACATGGCTGCAGAAGGCTCACAGCAAACACTGAAGTCCCCAATGTTGTGCCCATACTTGCACCCCCCAGGTTGCCTGATAGCCACAGCACCCCTCAGGGATGTGGAAGTGAGCAGGCTGACACTGGCCTGGTAAGCAGCAGACTGCCCTCCCCTGCCCCACACCCTTTCAGGGTCTCCTTGTAACCAGGAGGCCTAAGGAGCGCATGCGCCAAGAGGTTGCCTCATGATAGAGCCAATGCCGTCCATTTGCTTCTGACAAATAAATAAATGCCGGCTGGGCCCTGCCCACCAGTCTCACCAACACGCATGCCAGAAGCATACTGCTCGCCTATAATTCCGGAGAAATGAGAGACAGCAAAGTTAGTTCCCAGCCCTTACCCCCAACTCCTGAACATACCCTCCGAAGTGGGGTCTACCTGGAGTGCAGGGTGAAGCCTCAGCAGCTCTCCTCTTTGCTTTCCACTCTTTGCTTTGCAGATGGGTCTGAGCACTCAGCCTTGGTCTCTCCATCTGTCAAATGACAGGGTGACATTTGCTCTTTGCCTCTCTCCAAGGTAACCTTAAGGTACGGAGATTGAGATTTGCAGTTGGACTGACTCTAGAAACTGCCTCTGTTTAAAAGAAATTAGAAATATGGTGGTTCCACCTCTAATCCCACTTGTGAGGTAGAGACAGGATTATCAAAAATCCATTGCCAGTTTGGGCTACAAAATGAGTTGGAAGTCAGCCTGAGCTCCTTGTGAGAACCTGTCTCAAACAAACAAAGCAAAGTTTGAAGTTTGAGGTAATTTACACCAAATGATGGAGTGATAGGATAAATGAAATGTGAGTGAAGTGGAAATCGCAAGTAGACTGACTGTATAGCTTAACCCATTTTATTACAGGTGGCAGAGATTGAGTAAAAATCCAGATTTATTGGAAAGATCAAATATTGTAATGTTTGGCTTAAATTGTCTACATGACACAGGCTAGAATCACCTGGGAAGAGAGTCTCAAATGAGGAATCATCTACATTGATTTGGCCGGTGGGCATGCTGTGGGGATTGGCTTAATTATGGTAACTGATGTGGGAAGAGCCAGCGCATTGTGGGTGGCACCATTCCCTAGACAGGGTGCCCTGAACTGTGTAAGTGTAGAGAAATCAGAGCACAAGCAAGCAGGCAAGGTAGCATGCATGCATTCATTTCTCTCCACTCTTGACTGTGAATGTGGCTGTTTGGGGTTCCTACCTTGACCTCTCCATTGGACTATAAACTGGAACTGTGAGCTGAAATCAGCCCCCTTCTCCCCTAAGTTGCTTTTTGCTCAGGGTATTTTATCACAGAAACAGAAACAAAACTAGAACATATACCTTGGACTCAAGTGTGACTTCAAGTTTAGTTCTAATGTTCGTAACTCTGGCAAGTTACTTACCCACCCTGAGTTTTGATTTCTTCGTTTGTAGTGAGACACATAACGTGAGGTTAACGGAGACAGCTGAGGTGGTTGTATGCCAGTGCACCTAGACCAGTACCGGTACATAGGGATGCTTATGAAAGCATTCTTCTCTTACACTCTTTTTCCAAGTCAAATAAAGAGTCTTCAGGGAAACATCTCCCCTTATTCAATTAGTAACCTGAAGAGGAATCTCTGGAAATGAAAGTTTCAAATTATGAAAGGAAGTAAACTGTATAGACAAGGAAGAGATAAATTTTCAGTGCAGAAATGACTGTTAAGTAATCCAAAATCACCAGTACTGTCTTAAATTGTCTGAGTTCTGTTTGTTTGTTTGTTTGTTTGTTTGTTTGTTTGTTTGTTTGTTTGAGACAGGGTCTCACCATGTATCCCTGGCTGGGCTAGAAGTCTCTATGTAACCCAGACTTGCCTCAGACTTACAGCTACCCTCCTGATTCTGCCTCCCAGGTACTGGGATTACAGGCATGTGCCACCGTGTCTGGCTCATTTTGTTACTTTGATGAAGAGTTAATAAGATGGACTTCTTCATGTACTTCTTCCACATATCTCCCCAAGAACTCCCAGAGAAGAAAAGGGAAAACTGGGAAGATTGTTTCCCTCCGTGGATCTGAGAAAATTAGAGATAGGCATTGTTGTAGGAGGCCAGGGGCCATAAGTCCAGAGAGATGTAGAACTTCACACTGGACAGCCCAAGGGATTCTAGAACCTGCTCTTTCCCCTGTCTGGAGCAGGCAGCAGGTGTCTGCATAGTTACCACAAACCCATCACAGAATCAAGACGGCAGATGCCACACCTTCCTCCCTGAGGTCTTGTGGGTGTGTCCGGATAGACAGAATGCCACATCCACAGAGTGGGCACCAGCAAGGGTCCCAAACAACTGGGAACATCCAGTGTCAGGAAGCATGGCCATACCCAAAGATTAGCCACCAACACTGGACTCTCCAAGACCCAGTCCATGCCTCCTCTTCAGCAAAGGTTGTCCTGTACCAGGGGAAGAATCAGATTCTGCTGCTGCTGTGCTTTGGGTCCCTAGAGAGCTTCGAAGCCCAGTGCTCAGACTTCATTCCTGTAGCTGTGTCCTTATCAGATGATTAATTCTCCAAGGACCCAAATCCCAAGGCTGTAGTATAAACAAAACGACTACAGCACGGTGGGTTCTTAGCAAATGGAGCTCTGATTAATAAACAGACGTGAGGGACTCCAAGAAGAAGGCAAGAGGTAGCAGATAGGAGCAGATTATCGAGGGACTTGGGATGTGGCTCAGCTGGTAGAGGGCTTGTCCACTATGGGCAAATTCCTGGATTCGGTTCCCAGCACCACATAAAATGAGCTATAGACCTGTAATCCCAGTACTTTGGAGGTGGAGGCAGGGAAATCACAAGTTCAAGGGCATTCTCAGATGACCCCCCCCCCCCCCCTCCAACAAGAAAAGAAAGAGCAAAAATCACACCTAAACTGGTAATCAAGATAGTAACAGTTTATAGTGAGCGAGCTTGTCTCCTTGGAGCATGCTGTGAAGTGAAACCTGCTGGTTAGGTGGTGGGTTACACAGGGCTGAGACAGGAAGCCAGCAATGATGATGAACACATGCAAAGTACCAAGCACGCAGGTTTGCTTACAAAAGCCTGTAATAATTGCATCTGCCTCACTGCTAAGAAAATAAGCTGTTGAGTCCTGGATAATTCTAGTAAGAAATTGGCATTCAGGGATTAATTGTTTAGGCTGTAATGACTGCCCCAACCCAAACTAATGCGAACAGAAAGAGGTTTCCCATTTGAACATCATGAGGGAAATGGGCTTTGCCAGGCTGAATGGGAGAGTAATTTTTGTGTGAGGTGGGGCATAGGTGGTTGACTTCAGCAATGACAGTTCAAAAAAAACCAGGAAAAAGCTTTCTTTTTCTTTCTTTCTTTCTGTTTTTTTTTTTTTTTTTCTGGAAGAACAGACTGTGAAGGCTAGTGAAGAGCTCATGCAGCTGCCTCAGGAAAACTCTTGATTGATTGTTGGAAGCCTGGCTGAGTTCTTAGCAGAGGCCCCGGGGCAGCTTCAAGCCAATGAGGTCAAAATGAGTCATCTGCTTGGCCGGGAGAGGACCCCACTCAGGGCCTGGAGTTAGACCCTGCCTGCTCTCCTAAAACCTGACCTTGAGCAGTCACCTTCCAAGGTGACTAAGCTTGGTCTCCCCAGGTTTTTTGTTTTGTTTTGTTTTTTTGCAAAATCCAGCTGGATGGCAGCACTCACCTTGCCAGCCACCGTGGTGGGCTGTGGATAGCAAATGAAACTATGTCTGGCACATCAGCAATCTTCAGATCACTAGGCATTTCTGGTCCTTTTATTTGTTTGCCCTGCTTCATTCCAAACAGGACTCCAGCCAACCTGCATGTGTTTTTCTAGCTTCTTCCAGAACCCTGAGCACCATGCAGAATAATTGGAGGAGTAAGCAAAGATTCAGAGTCAAAGAGATCAGCCGTGGGGCTGGGGAGGTGGCTCGGTGGGTAAAGTGCTTGCTGGGGTTTGTTCGAGGACCTAAATTCAACCACCAACATCGTCATTAAAAGCCGTGTGCAGCTGGGCATGGTGGCGCACGCCTTTAATCCCAGCACTAGGGAGGCAGAGGCAGGCGAATCTCTGTGAGTTCGAGGCCAGCCTGGTCTACAAAGCGAGTCCAAGACAGCCAGGGCTATTACACAGAGAAACCCTGTCTTGAAAAAAACAAAACAAAACAGAACAGTCATGTGCAGCAACGTGGACCTGTAACCCCAGCACTGGGAGGCAGGAACCAGAGAATCCCAGGGGAGGGATGGGGGTGCAGAGCCTGCTGGTCAGTTAACCTAGCAAATCACTGACCAGTTTCACACAGAGACTCTGTCTCAAAACATAATGTGAAGAGTAACACAGGAAGACACTTGGCATCAACTGTTACACAAGTGCATGTGCACACACATACACAGAGGGAGCCTACAGACAGACAGACAGATGAAGAGAGAAGGAGAGACAGAGAGACAGAGACAGACCTTGGATGGTTTGCTCTGTCCAGGTAGACCATACACTGAGAGCCCTGGGCAGGAAACCTGGAAAGACCAAGCTTAGGTTCTGCCTGGCCAGGCTTCAGGGATCTCATAGTACTGCAGATCACAGAGGACGGAGGCGAGTGGAGAGAACCAGGAGCAGCTTGTTCGTTCTACATTCTGCTATTGCCTTGAGCATATTTTTATGCTGTTAGGAGGAGAAGAACTATAATGGGGAGGCTGAAAGAGTCCTTGGAAGATGGTCCCTGTAACAGTCGTCTAATGGAGAGGTCCCAAGTTCTCCACCAATCTTCTAGCTCTAAGGCACTTTGGATATGAAATGTTCTTGGAAGATCAACATTTGAATGTTTGGTCCCCAGGGTAGCAAAGTTCAGATGTGGGGCCATGCAGTGGGGCTCTGACTCTTGTCACTGAATTGATCTCTTGGGAAATGGAGCCTAGTTGAGAAAGTTGGTCACTGGGGGTGTGTTCTTGAAGAACCTCTTTTGTCCTTGGTGTATCTCCATCCAGCACCTATCCATTTTTCCTGTCCACCATGAGATAAATTGCTCTCCACCACTGTGTGGTCCCCACCATGACCTCATGCCTAACCACAGCCTAAGAGTACAGAACAAGGCAACATGGCCTGAAGCCTCTGGACCCATGAGGCTGACCCAGTTTCTTACCCAGAGTCCTCCCATTTCTGATTCTGCTTTCCATCATTAGTGATAGAAATTTAGAAGTTTGTTGAATTCTTCCCACTGACCAGAGTAAACTGAGGGCTCTGCAGAGACTGCACACTTGGGTAATCAGAGGTTCTGAGAGGATGTTCTTGTGCTCCGAGGGTACAAGAGAGCAATGGGTGCTGCCAAGTCCCCGGAGAACTTGGAACCGTGGCGTATTGTTGGAAGAAATGCAAATGGCCCAGATGCTATAAAAAGTCAAATGGAGTTTCCTCCCCAAAAAATTAACACAGAATTACCATATGACCTAGAATTCTGCTTCCACCTATGCATCTCCAAGAATTCAGAAACTGAAAACAGATACTTATGCATGAATGAATATGAATCACAACATTGCCTGCAATGGCTAAAAGGTGGAAACAACATGTATGTCCATCAATAGATCAACCAATAAATAAAATCTAGTAATACATAGAGCAGAACATTATTTAGCCATAAAAATGGAGTTCTGATGTACCCTATATCTGAAAGACTTAAAACCCTTATGATTTGTGAAATATGCTAGAAACAAAATAACAAGCAATATCTCTTTCCATTCGAATAAATCATATAAAATAAGCAAATCTATAGAGACATAAGGTAGGTAATAAGTAACCAGGGCAAGGGGAGAAAGAAGTGGATGTTACTGCTCTCTGGCCATGGCTCCTGTCTAGGGTAATGTTCCTCTGGGGACAGGAATGCCGGCTGCATATTGTGAAGTTAACTCCACTGAATTCTGCACTCAGAAGCAGTTAAGATGTTAAGTGTTATGTCAGATGCATTTACCACAATAAAAGCGTGCACTCTACTTAAGACATAGCAGCAATGGCCGGAGAGATGGCTCTGTGATTACCGAGTTTGTTGTGCAAGTGTGAGGATGGGTGTTCAGATCCACAGAGCCCACCTGAGCTTTAGGTGAGTGTGCTGGCAGGAGACCTCCAGAGCAAGCTTGTCTTGCTAGCCACACTGGCAAGCTCTAGGATTAAGTGACCTCACCTCAACTAATAAGGTGGTGACCAACTAAAGATGATTCCTGACATTAACCTATGGCTTCCCCATGCACTTACACACAAGTGCACAGACAACCTCACGCACATATGCCATCATACATGGAAAACATGCATACATACATATGGCACATCGAAAGTGCAGGGGCTGCGGAGAGCATGCAGAGTGAATGGCAAAAGAAAAGAAACAGCAACAAAAGCATGATCCCTGAACAAAGCTGGACATGGCAGGACCCTTGCCTGCTGGGTGACTTCAGCTACTTGGTGTGATTAATTCTCCTTGTCTCCTCCTGCTGTGGACCTAGGAATTCTCTTTAACACCCAAAGCAGCCTATACAAGACACCAGTTTAGGTCAGGTTCCTTGGCTGTTCTCTGTCAAAAATTGTGTTTTAGCAGGATGCATCTTTGTGGCAGGGAAGATGCGTGTTTGCATCACTTAATGATGAAGGTATCGTCTGAGAAACACACGAAAAGGCAATCCCATAGTCCTGTGAATATCATACGGTATATTTAACAAACTTATATAGGATAGTCTAGGTTTACATACCTGGTACAGCTTATTGCTCTTGGGCTACATGTCTATACAGCATGCTGCTGTGTTGAATGATGTAGGCCTATATCACAGTGGTATTTGCACATGTAGACCCATCTATACCCAGAAAAGGTACAATAAGAATACTAAGCCATAGACATCTTCCAGCTCCATTATAATCTAATAATATCTATTATTGATGTACATGTTCCAGTGTGGTGCGTGACTGTTTAAGCAGGGTCTGAGTCTGCTGCAAGACATAAATGCCACAAAGCAGGACTAGTGTCCATTTCATCTCCATGATGGAAACACTTTCCAAGGCAGGCCCTCAGTAAATACACGGCAGTGGCAGAAACACCCAGATAAGCTTCTCTGTCATCTGTGACCATGTCTCCTCCATCTACTCTCTTCTGCTACCCATCATCCGTAACGCTCATGTCTGTCATCTTTGGCTTGTGTTATTTCTGCCTTTGATGTCCCTGCCTTCTCGTTAGAATGGAAGCCTGGTGAGAGTAGGGACCTTCTCTGCCTTTCCCCCAGCAGTGCATCTAGTACAGAACAGTGCCTGGCATATTTCAGAGGCTCCATATATATATATATATTTATTTAATCAGTGAATAATCAGGTCTTTGTTAATTCTTTCTTATACATTTCATACACATGAACACACACACACACAGCTTTTTTTAGACAGAATCTCATGCAACCACGCTGACCTTGAACTTGCCATTCAGGCTAGCCTTGAACTCCTTATCCCTGTTCTCCACCCATCCAACTGCTGGGTTTGCAGGTTACACTACCATGTCTAACACTTCCTCTATTATGTTCTCTAAGTTCTTTCTGTATTGTTCCCAGCACGGTATGTCTACAGATGTCATTTTATACATGTCCCATTCTGCCATAAGCCTCAGTGTCTCCCTGAAAGTGAGACCCATGTCCCTGGTACACGCTAGTCTCTTCTGTCCATTACAGTTCACACCCAGTCATGGATACAGATCTCTGAGCTCACTACATACAGCCTTCATGACTCATTCTGTTCTCCCCACAAAATATCCTTCCCTACTTCATCAGTGAGTTCTAGCCCTCCAGGATTGCTTCGATGTAGACCCATCTCTCCCTAACTATCTTGTGTATATGTCTATCATGGTAGAAGACTGCCAAGCCTCTGCCCCAACCCCCTATCAAATTGGAGGCTCTGAGAGGCTGGTACTTAATGAGTTTTACTCCATACACGGGCCATTGCCTGGTGGATGTATGGCAAGCTCTCAGTGAAGCAAATTGTTGTTGTTGTGATTGTAATTGCCATCATTGTTGTCATCTGCATTAGTAGTAGTCGTTGTTATTGTTGTAGTAATGTAGAGAATTCCCTCGTGACTGAGTCTCTACAGCCATTCTTGCATGGAGCTCCTGAGAGGATTCTCTGAGTCTTGAGCTCTGTAGGGCTTTGCTCCACCTTGGGGGTGAGGAATCTATAGCCACAAGTGATTATTCTTTCCTGGCTCTTGCACCTCCCACCCTCTCTTTGTGGGTACCCGTAACTCATTGTATGCACATCTCTACCCGCTGCAAGCATGAACTATGCCAGTAGGAAGCATGGTCCTCTGCCTGATGTGCACTACTTGCCTTAATAGAGACTGGACAGAACACAGATGGACGGCTGAGGTGGCATGCTCATCACATGTAGAAAAGAGCCAGGAGTGGGGAAGTTGTCAGTGTGGAGCTAACTTTCCCTCGCTAAAGTTACATTCTAGAACTTCATATATGGAATCTACACATTCTCAGTCCTAACTTGGTCTTCTAACATGTTACGATGTCCTTCCCACAAAGCAGGAGAAAAAAAATATTTTTTAATTTATTTATTTATTGGTTTGATTTAACAGTCTGCTGGCCTAGTTTGTTAGCACCAACACATTTAGATAAGTGCTGTATTGGTCCTGCAGATGATAGAGGGGTAGCCAAAGGGGCAGAGCCACAGTGTAGGTCAGCTACTGGGTGCAGCTCTCATGTCCTCATTTGTACCTGAGGGGTATCAGCCAGCTTCAGAGGAAGCCACCTATTGGTCTTCTGTGAGGGACAACGGTGTAGAACAGAGAAATAAAGAAGCCAAATTTTCCTGAAAGCAAATCCTGTGGACAGCTATTGGGGGGAAGGGGAGTTTGCCTCTAGTGTACATAAGATGCAGCGTCATAGAACCCTTTAAAGGTATCCAGTGTTCAACCTCAGGGCCTGCACAGCAGTTTCTGGAGCATGCAGATGCTGCGGTTCTTGAAGCTACACATTTGAGATTCATGCAATTCATGTGCAGGCAGTTTTGGGAGTCACTTGGTTTGGGCTTGCCAGCAAGCTGTCCTGGAGCTGGTGACTGATCCTTGGAAAACTCCATGTACTTGATTGCAAAGTGGGCTAGACCAGCACATCTCCCTTGTGGCACCTCAGAGATGACCATAGTTGGTGCTTGAGTGGTGGCAGCTCTGTCCCTGTTCGCTGCCGTTGAGTTCGCTGTGTGGGGCCCTCACTTATTAAAACGCTTTAGGTGGGAAAAGGCAGGTTGTTTTTTAAGGTGCAGTTTTTCTAAAAGAAAAAATAAAGCAGTTCTTTGTGTCCCCAGAGTCCCCTCTGTTCTGTTAGGCCAATGCCACTATCGTCTCTCTGCCCACTTCAGTTTAGATGCTGACTTTTGCCTGGTCACAGTCAGAATCTCAGCATGACGTCAGCCCCAAAGAAGCTCCAGCGACAGCTAACAACTGAAACAGGGTTTTCCTGCTCTTGTCATGGACCTCACCCTGTGCCCCTGGAAGGAGCTTGGTGCTGACTAGGCACTTGATTCTGCTGCCCCCTTAAATGCAACTTCAAAAGTAGTTGGCTTCGGTACAGACTCCTAAAAGCCTTCAGCACAGCATTTCTATATTTGAAGAACCTCTGTCTCATGCCTTCTCAGGATAAGTGTCCATCTCAGGCATCATTGGAAGAATAGGAGACAGCCTTGGCTCTCAGAGAGCTTGAATGGCATTCCTCTAGAAAGAGGCTTTGGATCAAGAACTTCAGCCATGGAGATGGACACATACCCAACCTAACTACTGAGTGAGTTTGGCAGGGAGCAAGAGATGAAGAGGAGGAGGAAGAAGTGGTTTATAGTCTGTGGCAGGCCATGTTTATGGTATCTCATTTGGTTCTCCCAACAGTTCAGCAAAGTATTCTCATGTTACACATGAGAGCACTGAGGCTCAGGGAGGATAAGACACGGCCCAAAGTTAGAGTCTCTGCGTGGAAGCCGGATTGGCCGTGTCGTTGGTGGGACGCAGTGCAGAGGGTTAAAATCAAGACTCTCACAAAGTGACAATACACTAAGTCAAAGGAGAGCGATTGTAAACCCAGGGCTTGTGGATGGCACCAGTTGGATGTCCACAGAGCCTGCCCACTGTGTAGGAGCAACAGACAGTGGAAATGTAAAGGACAAACGAGCCACTGCTGGTTGGGAATACTGGGAAAGCAAAAGACTGTATTGATGTGACCAGCCGTGAATTGGAAGAGGTTGCAAGTCTGATGCAATGTGTCCCTGATGACTTAAAAAACTGAATTAATCAGAACAAGTTGTAGGGAAGGAGCTCAAGGGTCTCTGAAAGCCTCTGTAGCCAAGGAGGCTCATGGGTCTACCTTGCAGCAAGCCACCTGGACTGGGAGTGGCTAGGTCCATCCCTGCTGTCAGAAATCTCCAAATCCCTCAAAGAACTGTGAGCTGCTGAATTGTCTCTAGGTCTAGATTGGAAATGTCTGCATAGTTCTATATCACTTAGGAATAAGATCATTTGTAAATAACAGGACAGCCAATCTTATGAAGTATCTTAGTCAAGCAAAAGAATTTGAATTGAGGAGGTGGGGCTGAGGAGATGGTTTAGAGGGTAAGAGTGCTTGCTCTGCAAGCGTGAATTTAAATCCTGAGCATCCACACATCCGCTGATCTATACATCCATCCACTTTCATATCCTTCTATTCACTCATCCATCCATCTACCCACCCATCCATCTATCCACCCCTCTGTCCATCATTCACGTACATATTCAACCATCCAAATAATTGTTTGGCACCCACTGTGTGCCCAGTCCTCTCCTAAGCTTTAAGGATATGGTAGTGTGTGAGATAAACAAGTTCTCATAGAGTTTACAGTCCAATTCAGAAGGGAATTGTTTACAACATAAATTAATAGACAAGTATATTCAGTAAATATTTTACAAAGAATTAAAACAAACATATTGGCTGGCTCATTCAGGAAATATATCTCTAGAAAAGAAATGAGAGTAGCTGAATCACAAGTTCTGGGTTTGGTCGAGAAATCCTGCCTCAAAGAAAAAAATGGTGGAAGAGCCAACAAGGAAGGATGGGCTTCAGTTATGAAGCATACACACATACATGTATGTTCCCACATGCATAGAAAAGAAAGAAAACAAAGATGATGTAAGTTTGCATCTGAAGTACAAGACTATTTCTGAAACTAACCATATAAGGCTTAGAGGGAAACACCTTTGAGACAGAGGTCAAGAAGAAACCAGGAAACAAAAGCAGAGGGCTCATGTTGGTGACCTGAAGGAAGAAGAGAGAGTTTTCCAAGTGTGGTGGGACCTAGGTTTGAAGAGAATCAGGATAGTACACCAGGCTAGGGAGCAGTAGGGAGAGACATCCTGTGAGCAAAGACACAAAAGACTTTGAGAAAGGACCCTCCCCTACACTTTGGGAACTCCATGGCAGAGTATTGTGTTAGCAGCAGGAGGGCCTGAAGGTGAAGTAGCTGTAGACCACCACTATACCCAGAGGGGAAATGGTAAAGATCTGCATCATAAAAACTGTGGCAAACACTACTAGTGCAATAGCTAAGCAGGAAATAAGGATGTGGCGAGACAGACTGCTATCTTTGGATGCTGTCCTCCTGGTACATTACCTATTTATTATAATTGTACCCAGATGCTGCTGAGTGAATGGAAAGATAAGTAACCCACTCAAGCTGAGGGAGCAGCAAGAGGAGAAAGAACTTCACAATAGGACACGCTGTCTCCTACGTAACTCCTTGTTCACAAGGACACCTGGTAAAGCACCAATGTTCTGTTTCTTTAGCAGAAAGGGAGCTGGGAGAGGGCAGTTCCCAGAGGATGAATGTCCCCAGCAGTAAGAGGGTCACCTCAGTATTGCACCCTGTACCGTAACACCGAGCACGCTGCCAGTTTGGGCCGGAGCTCTTGCTCATGGTGGTGTAAGGCCAATCAATTCCTCTCCCGATATCATGGGGGCTGTGGGGCAGAGCACCGGAGGCATCACGGCCACGCATCCATCCCTGCCTCCATCGTGCACATTACCTTTTATTAGCACCAAGCTCCCAGAGTTGAGATAATGATTTAAAAGCTCTAATTGTGTTACATTCCGAAGCCTGGCTGCCATCAAGGCTGATTGTAATGAGATTTGGGAAGGAGCCTGGCTCTTAGCCGGGGCCAATTCATCTCAGGAAGAAAGTGCTACCATCACAACACCCAGGAATTATTAGCACTTAGAGGAGAGCTGAAGAGACCTATTAATGTGAGATGCCTAGGGAGGCCTGAGGTGTGAGGTGCAATTATGTTTCTTATTTATTTCCCCTGGTCTCATATTTAAGGGTGAAGAAAAGATGGGTAGGTAAGACCTCGTGAGGATCAATAAATATGTATTAAGCCCAATAATGCTGTCATGCCGCCTTCCCCTCCTCACACACACATAGTGTCTGCGTTCTCCAGGGTGAGTGCATTAGCATACCATAATTCTCTCTTGATTCTTAGCATAGCCCTGAAGAGACTAGAGGACAGACTGGTCGTTATTTGTTTTGTTTTTTTGATAAACGGAGGACCTAAGGCTCTAAGAGAATAGGTGTCTCTAATAAATGTAGAATCAAATTTTAACCTAGATTTTCCAATTCTTGTGAACAGTTTTCTAAGTATACTCTAGGGCTTAATGTGCCACGTGGTGTGTGCACCTGGGGAATCCAAAGACATTTAGCACATGGCCTCTTTCCTTTCCTTCGTTCTTCCTTTTTTGTTTTGTTTTGTTGTTGTTTTGTTTTGTTTTTTGAGACACAGTTTTTCTGTGTAGCTCTGGCTGTCTTGGACTCTCTTTGTAGACCAGGCTGGCCTCGAATTCACAGAGGGATCTGCTTCTGCCTCCCCAGTGCTGGGATTAAAAGTGTGCGGTGTGCACCAGCACACCCTGCACATGGTCTCTTTTCAAACAGTGGTTTTCAATCTGCCAGAATTATTACCCTCATGTAGGAAGCTGCAAACTGAGGGAAAATACTGAAACTGGGGCCCCATCCTGTAGGAATTCTGCTTTCATTAGATGAGTTCGGCTTCAGAGCCATCAAGTATCTACAGAATGAATGGGAGACCAAGGGAGACGGGTGACAGGTGAGGGGAGTTTGTCCCATGCCATGTTGTCAATCTCTGCCTTCCCCTTTAATAGTGGCAATGCTGAGTGCCCAGCCTTAACACATTCCATCCTTCCATCAACTCTTTGACACAGAGAACACAACCAGTATCTTTCAAGACCTAGATATGGTACAGTGGACAAACAAAAGGCTTATTTATAGAAATAAAGGAAGTAAGAGGAATTAACTTCAAAACCAAGTTGTGCCCATTTCTGCTGTGTGAGTTTAAAACTCAGTTGACGCTCACTGAAACATCTGTATATCAGAATTGCCCAGTATGTATAATGCGATGTAAAAACTGGCCCTAAGGTATAGTCTTATGCACATGAAACAGAGGCAGGCATATATTGCCGCTCTGTAGGAATCACTGTGGAGATACTTAAAGATACAACCCCAGTGCCACTGAAGAAGCAGGAGCTGCTAAGCCAGGTGCCCATGGCCACAAGTCACAGCCCACACTTCATCAGCCACACACCCCCCACCACAGTGTCTACTGAACTAAACCACCAGAAAAACATTTTCCCAATCCCTGCCCAACTCTGACTGCATTAAAGAGAGTACAAGATATTACCAGTACCAGAGAGGCAAGAAGGCTGCTCTTCTGCTGTCTTTGAAAAAGAAGAATGCTGAGACCGAAATGTTCCAAACGCTCAGGGAATGAGAGTAGATCAGGCTCTCAGGGGCTGAGAGTTTCTATTCAGAGTTTTCAAGCTGAAAGGTCTATCAATTGCACATTTCATGAAAGAAAAGGAAAATTGGAGAAACTCCAGAGGCAGAATGAGGTTTAAGGTTTTAAAGTTGTTTCTATAAAAAGACCTGCCTAGGAAAACGGGGCAGGCTTGCCTTACATGTACTGAGTCTGAGGATTAGCTGAGGTGGTGGACAGGACAGCTCTCTGTACTGGCTACATTCTGAGACTGTTGGCGCAGGAGCCCCAGCCCAGACTACATAAGTCAGCGTGGTAGCATGGGCCAGGCAAGGGCTTTGGCGCAAGGCCCTGGACCTTTGTGCAGTTGGACTCCACCACTCTCAAGCATGTTGCAAATTATGAAGTGTAATTATTTCATCATTTGAACACGCCCAGACTGCTATAGAATAGGATACCACTTTCTACTGAGGCTCACATAACATCTCACAGCTTGAATCTCATGCAGGGACAGGGTTAATTGAAGGAGATTCCTGTTGAAGTAAGGTTAAGGAATCTCTAGCTATTTGCCTCTCTTTAGGGCATCGGTGGTTCTCAGCCTGTAGGTCACAACCTTCACAGGGGTTGCATAACAATATCCTGCATATCAGATATCTGCATTATGGTTCATAACAGTAGCAAATTACAGTTATGAAGTAGCAATAAAATAATTTTGTGGCTGAGGTGGGTCACCACAACATGAGGAACTGTATTAAAGGGCTGCTTCATTAGGAAGGTCGAGAACCACTGCTCTAGGTGACCCTCATAGCCTCTGAACCTCACTTACTTCTTAATAAATGAAATCAAGAGACCCTCATGAGGTGACATTTAAAGCTGGGGCTGTAGCTCATGGGAGCAGAGGTGGGCATAGGAAGATAGAAGCTTCAAACACCTACCATCCATGCTAAAGGAATACTCTTGAAAGAGTGACATTTTTTCTGATTATATATATATATATATATGAATATATGTTCACCTTTAGAAAGACTATCAGAACTGAGGGAAGCACCCCGATCATGCTCAGAAAACCTACCTCTCTTCTGACCTAAGGTGGTGGAATACTGTACAGGTCAGAGTCAAGACCTCCCTGTCCCAAAACACCTTCATTTGTGAGCAGGTCCTGGGGAGGAGCATGGACCACATTCCTCTGAGACACCAGGGATACATTTGTCACTTACAGCAGGGACACATGCCACGAGAGCACAGGCAGGGACTGCAAGCTGCAAACACACAGATGTGAATATCCCTGTGCCAGCCACAGCTGGCCCTGACAAGTCATCCCTGGCTGGCACCCAGTCCCTCAATCCTGGCCTAGGAAGGGTAGTACTGAAAGGTAGGTCACCAGAAATCAGCTTAGCATTGGGAAAAGACTCTCCGCTGGTCCTAATTCTCTCCCTGCCCTACTGCAGAGCATGAAAGAACAAGAGTATTATACTGTCCCAGCCTCATTGATTAGCAACCCAGTGACTGAGAACAGTTATTTCCTGGGGGTAGGGCACATCTCAGTGATGTTGTAATTAAGAGGGCCACAGAGATATTTGCAATACACTCTCTCATAATTAGAATCTTTGTTGAAGTTAATTAGGACAGTGGTTATGATTCTCTATGGTAGGTGTGTGAGTGTGTGTGTGTGTGTGTGTGTGTGTGTGTGTGTAGAGGCCTGGTGTCTTTGCTCAATCACACAATCACACTCCACACAGTTGTTTCTTGAGAAAGGGTTTCTCAGTAGCCTGGAACTGACCAAGTTGGCTAGGCTGGTTGTCCAGTGAGCCCCAGAGATTTCCCTGTCTCTGCTTCCTCAGTTCTGGGATTATAAGCATGTACCACCACACCAGCCCAGCTTTTCACCCATATTCTAGGAATCTAAGTCAATTACCCGTATTTGCAAGACAAGCACTTTACTGACTGAGGATCTCCCTAACCCAGGTTGTCCACTGTGAAGATGGTTGGTTATTTCCACAGTACCCACATTTATTGACTGCATACTGGGTGTCAGGCACTGCCTTGAGTGTGAAGGCAGTATGGCCCCGACCCTTTAGAGGCTGATGGTGTAGCTATGGAAACAAGGTGTCTTAATTACTGTTCTATTGTTGTGAAGAGACACTGTGATCGAGGCAACTTATAGAAGAAAGCACTTAATTTGTGGCCTGTTTACAGTTTCAGAGGGTTAGTCTATAATCATCATGATGGGGAGTGTGGCGGTAAGCAGGAAAGCAAGTGCTGGAGTACTAGCTGAGAACTCACACCTGATATGGAAGTTGCATGCAAAGACAGAGAGAGAGAGAGAGAGACTAGGCCTGGCATGGGCTTTTGAAACCTCAAAGCCCACCGCCCCAGGGACACACCTCCTCCAAAAAGACTACACATCCTAGTCCATCCGAAACAGTTCCACTAACTGGGGACCAAACATTCAAACATATGAGTCTACAGGGGCCAATGTCATTCAAACCATCACACAAAGTGTGACTGGGCTATTAGCATGCTTAGCAGCAGAGATGTGTTCTCACAGATGGATACTTCGGCCTTCCATCCCTGGCATGTCATGGTATGCACTTACTCAGATGGAGACAAAATAGGACAGGCATGCAACGTGGCCTCTTGGTGCACTCAAGTGACTCTGCAAGTCATGTGTATGAGGCCGCTCTCAGTGGAACATGACACTATTTACAATAAACTGTTTCTATGTGGAAAGGGGACACTCTGCATGGTGATAAAATGTAGTAAAGGCATAAGCAGTTCTAGAGTCATTTATTATAATTGTCAAGCATTACCTGCTGCCCACAGTTTTCCTGTGCTGTATTTCCATACAGCCGGTGGCAGAGTAGGTACGTTCACAGCAGTATCGACACTAACATGTAATATGTTGCACTACGGCCCCACCATAGCTGCTGTGGTGCTAGGCAATAGGGACTTACCAGATCTACTGCAGTATTGTAAGAATGCTGTGTAGCAAAAATTATTGGTTAATTAAATTATTTACTAGTATTTATATTATCATTAATTGGTTTGGTAGTGTTAATCCTTAACCCGCCATTATAAATGAATACACACAGACACCACGTGGATTTTAACAAGCCGAGGCCTGAATTGTGCAATCCTAGCCCATCTAAACTAGCTCATAATTTTATTACCCAAATATAACCCCATATATACATATGTCCCTTTGGACTATTATTCTTCATGCTAAGCCGATGTTCCAGGCCACGTGAAAGGATCTTCTTTAATCTACCCCATGGCATATGCCTCCTTCTTCTGTTCCTGGATTCTCCTACGAGGCTTCTTCTTCCCAAGATGTTCTCTCTCTCAAAAGCCTGCACGCCTTAGTCCTGCCTACCTCTGTCTTTGTCCAATCTCCAGGCCTCAGCATTTATTTAACCAATCAGAGACAAAGTAAGTAACAGACAGCAAGTAGGACCAATCAACATTTAGAATGCTTGACACTACCCCATCATTTCCCTCCTTTTGTTTAATAAAAAGGCTAAATTTTTTAACTCTTATAGTAAAAACAATAAGAACAAGTATGAAACAATCAAGAAAACCATATATAAAAGTTACACATATAATGTTTAGCCTATTTGTATCAGGCAATCTTGAAGAAGAAAAAAATCATTTACCTTGGTGTGTCTAAAGTTCTGAACCTAAATAATTTCTATCATATCTTATATTTATAAACCTAAAGATTTAGACTTGAAAATATCTTCTTAAATCCTAAACAACTCTAGTTCAATTGAAATTTTATAACTATTATGCCTTCAACCTCATCAAAGACATAAGAAGGGATAAAGTTATTATTTAAGTGAATAGAAAGCATAGAAGAGCAGCTTCCAAAAAGAAATATGACAGTTTGTTGCCTAGACAGTCCCAAATATCTCTCAATACCATTGGAGCATCATCTTCAGCCTGCTGGCCAAGCATTTTTCACAGATTAAATTGTGCAGCAGGAAATAAGGATTTTCCCATTCTGTCTCTGCAGAATCAGGACATCAACTTACCTGTATTTGAGCTCTGGTCCATCTTTGGACTATATATAGTCTGTTGAGAGATCAGGGGCATTTTTATCCAGTAGGAATTATCTCCTGATGGGAGATTTCTTTTTGATGCTCATTGTTTTCTTCTAAGTCAAATGAGAGCTGTCAGTAGCTGACTGTCTTAAAGTCAAACAATTCTTAGAATAATAAAAACATCTTTAAATGCCATTTTCTGTATGTCTCTGGGGGTTTTGAAGACATTTATTTTTTATTTATAAATTTATTATCTATCTTTGAACAAGCAAACTGTAAAATTCTATCAAAATTAATCTTATTTTTATCAATATATAAAATTTTATACCAATGTATCAAAAATAACCTTATTTTAAGAATAATAATAGTTTTAAGTTTCAGAGCAGATCAATAATCTATCCTTATATTTTATCATTTCTATATTATATACATATATTCCTCTTCTTTTTCTTTTCAAGTCCTTTTCCCCTATATAAAAGAGAAAGAAGGATAGAGAAAAGAAAAAGAAATAGAAAAGTCCTTGAATATAACCTCCTATACCTTGCTTAATAAGACCATTTAACAATTTGTAACCAGCTGGGTGGTGGTGGCGCACGCCTTTAATCCCAGCACTTGGGAGGCAGAAGCAGGCGGATCTCTGTGAGTTCGAGGCCAGCCTGGTCTACAAAGCGAGTCCAGGACAGCCAGACCTGTTATACAGAGAAACCCTGTCTCAAAAAACCAAAAAAAAAAAAAAAAAAAAAGGCCAACAATTTGTAACCAATCCCCCTAAACAACATCTATAACATATCAAATGACCAAAATATTATCCCCCCAGGTTTGGGAATGGGACGTTGCTCTCTTAAAATTGCTTCCTGCTGAACTGGGATGTACAAAACCTGTTTGGGGACCCAAATAAAATGGAAAAAAATGGTTAAGGAATTTAATAGTAACATTTGTTGTCCAGCAATTTGAATGTCCTGAGCAGTTTGTAGTCTGAAGTTGAACTTTGGGTGGGAAAGTTCAGGACTTCATTGAAGTCCTGGCTGGAACAGTCTGAGCTGGACCATCTGGGCTTGTCTTGCCTTCTTTGGTGTTTGGTCCCTTTGCTATGAAAATATATAATTTCTCACAATTAACATATCTCTGTATTTTTTCTTTTGAGACAGAATTTCTGCTGAATACATGGCAGGTGGTTGCCTGGAGCATCATATTATATATACTTCAAGTCCAAAACTTTTTTATCTTATGGTCCTGGAAGCTAGCATTTAGAAATCAAGGTGCTGGCAGATCTGGCAGCTTAGTGCAAATTCCCATTCACTGCAGAGTTCTCTCTTTTCAGTGAAATAACTACCTGGATGGTACATCACTGTGAGTTGTCCTTGTCACCACTAATTGCTGTTACTTGTAGGCAATGTTGGTTACAGCATTCTTCCTCCTGGTGGTTGTCAGACTGCTTTGAGCCATCCCACTGGCCTGGCTGTCCCAGAACAGCTCAGAAGTAGTTACAAGTTACACTAGTACAAGAGGCCTGGGCAGCCTCGGTGAGCTTCCCCAGCCTGTGAGGAGGGAACAGGTCAAAGTGAGCAGAGCAAGGCAGGGACACTAGTGGAGGAAGTGTGATTACAGAGTCCTGGACAGGCTGTTGTTGCGAGGGTCACGCTGACATTTACATGCATGTGAGTGGCCTTCCTGAGCCTTTTATAACACAGCCGCCTTAACTTATAACAGGGCTTTCAAACTGATGTGCATTATTTCCCAGTGCAGATGTTAGTGGAAATAAGTGGCTGTCACACCTGTTCTTCCTGATCTAGGCTATTACCATGTTTTACTGGGTAAATCTCCCATCAATGTTTCAGCTGTTGTTCGGCCATTGGCATCTAGGGTAGAAATCCTAGCAGAAACAAGGCCTCCAGGTTGCTCAAGGCAGCAGCACTGGACTCTGTTAGAATAAAGGGGGGGTCCCTTGAGGGTGGGTGACATGGGGGCACAGAGGAGAAGCATCAGTTAAACAGCGATGTGAGTTCTTTCTGGTATTCATCAAAGTCTGGCAGATCTGTGAAGTGGAGGGATCCACCCTGGACCACGAGGCTTCTGTCCTGCATCCAGTTGCTTGTGGGAACCCAGGGCTGACAGCTGAGCTTCTCTGGGCTTCAGTTCTCTTATCTCTAGAATGGGGCTCATGATGATCTTGCCTCTACCATGAGAACAAATGAGAAGACACATGTAATGTATTCGGTGTGGGGCTTGGCTCCTGGAAAACATGACACAAGTCATAACTTTTATCTTCATACTATATGATCCCTCCTAGTGCTGTGTCACCCTAGCCTTTGTCATCTGTGTCACATATGAAGAAAATAACCCCAGGAAGTTCATCAACTTGTGCAGTCTCTGTAGTCTGGGCAGGGTCAAGAATGAGATTCAGGGATGTCCTACCACAAATTCTCAGAGCATGCTGTGAAAAGCTAGAATCTTCAGGAAATGCCAGGGAGCCTGATATTTCCTCAGGGTCAAGATGTAACAGTTTCAAATGTTAAACAGCCTGAAGTGCTTGGGCTGCTTCAGGGATAGTGAGGGTTCATCAGGGAACAGATGGTGAGCAAATAGAGACAGTCGGTCATCCCTCAGTACAGTGTGTTGGCTCTAGACCCTGAGCATACCTAAATCCACAAGCGCTCAAGTCTGTCATACAAATGGTGTTATATATTTGCATATGAACTATATAAACATTCTCTTCAATATTCGTGGTCTCTGAATTATTTGTAACAGATAATGTTGAAGCCTTTAAAATGGTTGTTACTCTTGTATTGGATAATGGAAGGAAAACCTGCACTCTTTCATGACAAATCCACCATCATGGGCCTACATAAAGTTCTACCTGTAAGCAGTTAAACTTGGAGACGTATAACTGCTGTATAGATATATGAATATATTAGTGTTACATATATATAAAGTCTTAGCACTGATGCCCCATCCTGATTCATAGATCTAGGCCTACTCCACACCATGGCAGTATTACAAATTGTAAACCCTGGTGGATGGCTGTACACTAATGCATATATGAGCAGTACTAATTGGATCAAGGGATTATTAACCAAAAACCTAGAACACAAAATTGAGGAGATGGGGGGCTCCAGGGGTGATGGAGGGAGGTATGGTAGATGGATATAATCAAAATGCATTGCATAAATATATGAAAATTTCAAAGAATATATAAAACATTGAAGAACTTTATCTTGCCATGCTCTGCATAAGACTTGATCATGGACTTGCCAGCCTACAGATCTGTGAGAGAAAAAAAAAATGTCCGCTATTTATAAAGTACCTAGCTTAAGATGTTTTGTTGTAGCAAGTGGAATGGACTAAGTCACACAGATGTACACATGTATACTACAGACACACATAACTAGAGAGAGACTGGCTTAGAGCATTAGCTTGTGCAGTTATGAAGTCTGGCAAGTTGAAATATTCATGGCAAACAGCTGCAGATGATGTTAGACTTTGAGTTGAGAGATAATCTGGAGGCAAAATGTCCTCCACTTTAGGGATCTCAGTCAGTTTTCTTTTGAAGCCCTCAACTGATTGGATGAGGCCCACCAATTTCGGCTTTATTCTAAGTCCATGGCTTAAATATTCAACTCACCTAAGCATTACTGTCACGGAACCAATTAAACTAATGTCTTATCAAATATCTGCTACTGTGACCTCACCAAGTTGACACATACAAATTACTCATTTACTTTTCTCAGACATATACAACAGTCCTCACCAACAAGAACACATCATGATTTTTTTCCTTTTTGTTGAGTCTCTGAAGGCAGTAAACCCATGACTTCCCAAGTATTCTAGAAAGACCTGAGCAGTGTACTGTTATGAGAAAAAGATGAGACTAGGGGATAGTGAGAACCAAGCCTACAGCTTCTTGGCATGAGCTGCAACTGAGTCTGCAAGCTGCCCTCCTTGTTCATCTCCACCCCTGTGGGTCTACTCATCCTCCCAGTTATCTTCTTGATCCCATGGGATGCTGCTGCTTTTCCTGCAGGACATCCCCCTGGCCCCCAGCACCTGTCCCGTGCACTTCTATATAACTACTTGTTTACTGGCCTCTATACTGAGCTGTAGTTTTTTGTGGAGTATGTGCCTAAAACACTAAAACATCCTTGAAAAGTTGCATTAGTCTTATGGACTGAGTACCTGCATTCTTTCAAAGCCATCTACTAAAATCCTAGCTCCTGCGGATATGGGACTTTGCAGAAATAATTAGCTGTTGATACGGCTATGTAAATGGACTCCTTCTGATCATATTTCCCTGTAAGAAAAGAGTGCAGAGAGCTTCCTGCCTCCTGTATCTCTCTTCTCACCCCCACCCCCACTCTCTCTATTTCTATCCTCTCTGTGACCTGTCGCGTCGACCTCGACCAGCAAGAACAACGCAACTCGCAAAAGCTCTTCTCAAGCAGTTTATTCAGGTCCCTTGAAAACAGTTTTCCGAATGCCTGGGCAGACCCAACCCACAGGCTAAATACTATATGAATAGCCAATCAAGTAAAGCCACGTGGTGCTATCTTAGAGGCCCACGTATGCGGAAGCAAGCCAGATCAGCAGTCTTAGCCAAATATGGACTTGTTTACCACCGAGAGCGCTCACCATCGGGCTGGTGGAAGGCGGAAACCGGCGCCATCTCTAGGGCGTGGCACGTCGCAGCTCTCTACAGTTCCTCCTTTTTTGTTTTTAAAAATGTTGGTAGAAGTCCCTGGAAAGGCTTCGTAATCCCCATATCTGGGGATCTCATGGCGGGCCTGAGCCTGTAGGAGGGCGATGCTCAAACTCTTACCCGTCTCTGGATCAGCCTCCCCACTCGGGGCTGCCCTGTCTTAGGTGGCCAAGACTTACCCGTCAGCTCCGTCATTGACTTGCCAGACCCTAATATCTGTGGAACGAATACCTCAGTGGGCAGGGACTATGCTCAGTGAAGATTTAAGGCTTCATGGCAGTGAGCCATGTCTGAGGGGACTGACCCGCCTCAATGGCAACAAGGGCCTGTATAATCATGGCTGCATTACGCTTCTGTGTGGCTCTCATTTTGTAGATGCACCATAGGCAAACCAGAGAGGCTAGTATCATCAGTATCGCCAAAGAGCCTATGCCCACCCACTCCTTAAGATGATCCATAGCCGTCTGTATCCAGGAAGTCAAACCAGTAGCCAGACTCAGATCCACCTGAGTGGAGTTGATGTGGACGATTGTCGCTCTCAGCTCTCTCATCTTATTTTCAAATTCAGCCGACCAATCCTGTAAGAGGAACTCTGACAATTGCCTAGAAAGATTAGCAGCCTTTGTTAAATTTTGATACCGCACCGAAATAACACACAAACCCTGCATTTTCCACTCACACCCCAACTGTGCTAGTTGCCAAAGAGAATCAATCTGTTCTTGTATTAAATCTATGCGTTGATTAACTATCATAAGGCCTCCTTTGAGATGAGAATTCATAGAGGTCTGAGTATCCAGTGCCTGTGCTACATTGGCTGAGATGTTATTCAGGGCATTGGCAGTCTGTATAGAACAAGACAAGGCAATAACTGAGGCAGTAGCACCCACAGCAGCAACAGTGATGGCAGTAACAATAGCTGCAGTGATGCCAAAATCTCTTTTAAACCTGAATAGCATCATGGTATTAGGGGCCTCTACAGGAACTGGTACATAGCGAGGCATTCTAGTCACCACAGCCACAGGAAAGGCTGTGGCATTCCAGCACAGGGCATAAAAGCATGTGTCCGGAGTGCATACTAACTTTTCTTCACCCAAGGATGCACTCCCATTACTTACAATCCACAGAAAAGGAGGCCAGAGACATACTGGCGAGGCTGAAAAGGTCTTGTTCCTGGACAAAAGAAATGTCACATTTCCCCAGCCACTGTCACCACTAGAATCTCCGACCCCCACAGAATAGTTCCCCAAAGAAAAATTGCCCTTTTGATAAGATCCTCCTCCAAGCATAATAACAGGTCCCAAGTCCATGCAACTTCCATTTACTCCACACAAAAGCCACAAATCAAAAGGATTAGTAACAGTCTGTTGCATACCCAATGCAGTCTGATCTCTATCCATAGTAGATAAATTGAGCAATCCTGAACAATTTTCATTTACTACATGACTAATTGAGGGACTAAAGGAAAAATATCTACCCTGAACCCAAACTGCTCTACGCGCCTGACATCCAGTCCAGGGAAAAGGTCCTTCCTCTCCTGTGGATCCTTTACAAAAAGGTGCCCAGCGTGGCTGTCTGGGGGGGGTCCCGGTCAGAGATTCGTGTGGGCCACCACCCCACAAGACGAGAACCATTGCTTGAAAACAAACCACCACCCCTACCCCCAAACCTCAGTTGTGGTAAAAAATCTGTTGACTGCTGAGACAATTTAATGTGTGGCTGAAGGCGCCGCGGCAACGGCTTTACTTACACTGACTGCTGCCAACGTGTCTTTCTCTTTTACCTTTTTCTTTTCCCTTTTTCTAATAGCAGTCCTCTCCAACTGTTCTATTAGAGCGTGTAGCTCCCCTTCAGAATCCGTGCCCTCTGAGTCCTCAAAATCTCTAAAATCTCTAAGATCGGGATAGAGAGGGACCTTCTTTTTGCTTCCCTTTTCACTATCTGCCTGCTCAGATCTTTCGCCTTTTTTGCTTCCCTTTTCACTGTCTGCCTGCTCAGATCTTTCCCCTTGCAACAGTTCCAAGGCTGATTCTCCCTCCTTGATTGCTTTACAGCATCTCTGATCTTCTAAACAACTCCTCACCATCTTCCAAACTGGTCTTACTCCATGCTTCAGAGTACCTTGCTCCCAAGCAAAATCCAAGTCCCTGCCTAATTTGTCCCAGCAGGATACCGTAAGATTCCTGGACACCGCAAACCACGGAGCCACGGAGTCACATTCATTCAAAAATCTCTCTAGGGTTGACTTCTTAAGTTTCAATTTCCTAGCTAAAAGTAGCTCCTGAAGAGCCAGAAAAATTGGATGTGACTGAGACGATCCCATGATTAAAAATTTACTTTCGGTTCGCAGTTTCCCGCGAAACTTTACCTTTAGTTCGCAATTTCCGCGAAACTTTACCTTTAGTTCGCAACTTCCGCGAAACTTTACCTTTAGTTCACAATTTCCACGAAACTTTACCTTTATTTCGCAACTTCCGCGAAACTTTACCTTTAGTTCGCAATTTCCGCAAAACTTTACCTTTTGTTCACAATTTCCGCGAAACTTTACCTTTTGTTAGCAATTTCCGCGAAACTTTACTTTTTGTTCGCAATTTCCGCGAAACTTTACCTTTAGTTCGCAACTTCCACGAAACTTTATTGTCCCAATTTACCCCGGGAACTTACCAGTGCACTGCCCCTGACTGCAGGAGTTCTGAGTCTTTTCTGGTTCCCCGTACGGGCCACCACTTGTCGCGTCGACCTCGACCAGCAAGAACGACGCAACTCGCAAAAGCTCTTCTCAAGCAGTTTATTCAGGTCCCTTGAAAACAGTCTTCCAAATGCCCTGGCAGACCCAACCCACAGGCTAAATACTATATGAACAGCCAATGAAGTAAAGCCATGTGGTGCTATCTTAGAGGCCCACGTATGTGGAAGCAAGCCAGATCAGCGGTCTTAGCCAAATATGGACTTGTTTACCACTGAGAGCGCTCACCGTTGGGCTGGTGGAAGGTGGAAACCAGCGCCATCTCTAGGGCGCAGCACGTCGCAGCTCTCTACAGTGACCCCCATCTCCTTCTTCCCCGCCTCCCCTGGAAAACAGGAGGAAAGTGGGGATGTACCATTTGCACGTGAGAAACAGGTTGCCCGGACACCCATCTGCCCATGACTTGATTTTGCACTTTACCAGCAGAACTGGGCAGAATCACTGGCTGATATTAAGCCATCCGGACTATGGTGTTCTGTTAGAGCAGCCAGGGCTGTCTGAGACAGAGGCATGTGGGAAGGCTGTGGTCACAATTGGCCTGAGCAACTGGACAAGGGACAACACTGAGGACCCTGGAGAAAACATTGTCTATGTCCCTTCACCTTCACCTTCACCTTCACCATCACCTTCACCATCACTTTCACCATCACCTTCACCTTCAACATCACCTTCACCATCACCATCACCTTCACATTCACCTTCACCTTCACCATCACCTTCACCTTCACCATCACCCTCCTTCACCATCACCATCACTTTCACCTTCACCATCACCCTCACCTTCACCATCACCTTCCCCTTCACCATCACTTTCACTTTCACCCTCCCCATCACCATCACTTTCACCATCACCTTCACCATCACCATCACCTTCACCATCACCATCACCTTCACCATCACCTTCACCATCACCATCACCTTCACCTTCACCATCACCATCACCTTCACCATCACCATCACCTTCACCATCACCATCACCTTCACCTTCACCATCACCATCACCTTCACCATCACCATCACCTTCACCTTCACCTTCACCTTCACCATCACCATCACCATCACCATCACCATCACCATACCAGCAACACCCCTGACTTCCAATATGTCCCAGGAAGTATGCTTATTTTTCCACAGAATTCTTTCAGCTACTGAAATTAACCCATGACAGAGGTTGTGTTTTTTGTTCACACTTCACAGATAAAACTCAGAGAGGTTAAATAAGTATTCCTGGACTGACTGCACTGGGACTCCAAGCCCATTCTCTAAGCTTCTTCACTGTTTTGCCTCTCTTGGGCACATCAGAACAACCCTTCGGCTATAAGCCCTCAGAAGCCAGCCATCAGATATGGGTGTGTAAGCTGCACATGCTTGATTTTGCTTAGACTCTGCTTGACTTCCAGAATGTCCATCCTAGGCCCTTGAAAGCAGTGTCCATGCCAGTTTTTACTCTAACTAAAAGGTCCATGGTGACAATCAACCAAGGGAATTTTGCCTTTTTCAGCCCCAGAGATTAATCTGTAACTAATTAGCAGCAACAATATAAAGCCTACCTTTAGCAGTCAAATTTATCCAAATTAATCATTCTGTTAGATTATTGATAATCCCACCCATACAGCAGTATGTTCTGCTCCCAACTCTAAGCCCAGCATGGAGAAGCCAACCAGCCCTAGGCAAATGTGCTGGCCTAAATTTCTAGTACTCATTGGCCGCTGTCACAGGATTTTTCTATTTCCAGAGGACAAGTTGCTCTTATTCCAGGCAGTATCACTCATCCCTGTCTGAGCCACTAAAGCTGCTGGTAGCAGAGTTTGAAAAATCCCTCTCAGGTTTTAAGTATCCAGAGTGGATTGCAGAGGTACTGTATCAGCCCACAGCACAAGTGAGAGCCAAGATATATGTGAGTGCCTAGTGTGGGCCATTCCTCACTCAGGCACCTGTGCTAAATAGAAGTTCGTCCATGCCTCTGCCCGCTAGCCAGTCAGGGAGTGAGGGATGGTGCTGACTTAGCCTCTCTCACTTCCCTTGGCAGCTGGAGGTGGGTTGAGCATCTGGGGTTCCTGGTGTCCCTTGTGGGGGAGTGTCGTTTCTTGGCTCTGGTTCTGGGGCCAGTTGTTGTCCCTGGCTCTGGGTCTCAGGGTCAGCACCAACAGAATAGAGATGGAGGAATTCACAGGGTAGCCAAGGTGAGTGCACTTCAGCTGAAGCCCAAGGCTCCAATTCCCACACTTTGGGCATGTGGCTAAAATGAGTGCTTTTGCCCAAAGGGACAGACAGGGAAAGAAACCCTGTTGTCCTAAAAGTATTTTAGCTCCTTTAGTTTAAACTGTTTACCAAAATAGCTAATGGCCCAGCCTTGGCAGCGAGCAGTGCAGGGTGCAGAGAGAATGGTTCAGAGTGAGGGGTCCAGCCAGCAGGACATGGTGGGTCCCGCAGGCCATGGCAGGCCGTGGCTGCTAGCAGGGGCTAGCAGTGAGAGCAGGGCTTGCCAGAGCAAGCATTGGCGGGTCCATGGATAAAAGACAGCCTTTAGTCTTCTTTGGTGAAAAGTAGTCAGGAAAAACAATGACAAAAGACGTTTAGTGTATCATAGAAAATATATAGCTTTGGGTCAGTAGGGGCTTTTTAAAGAGGGCTTTAGGATTGGTCAATTTTGATGGTCTCTTTGCATGTGGGATATGTGACTCTTCTCCTGTAGCCAGGTTGTTTACAAGTCTGAGGGCTTTGCAAGAACCCAGGGAGGGAGCATTCTTACCAGCCTGCCAACATTGGGGCTAGGATCTTGTTCAACCTTCAACCCGCTTGCTAGTTTCCATGGGCATTGTTTACGAACTTAGCTGCATGGGCATAGGAGATTCACAAATGCCCAACAGGAGGGTACAGGGCTCTAGATCTAGAATGTTGGCAGCAGTGGCTGTTGTGGTCACCCTCGGTGGCCTGTACCATATGCCATGACTAGTTCAGTGAGGCTGAGTGACAGGCTTTCCCATCATTGCTCTGAGTTAATTTGGGTTGTTTGTTTGTTTGTTTGATGCCTCCTCCCTCAACTACTTCATATTTCAGATAATACTTATGCCATTTTCAACAGCACGCTCTGTAAAGACATATAAAATCCTGTTAGCAACATATTGCCTGTAATCACGTCCAGAGAAAGCCACTGTTACCTGGTGTTGGTACTTTCAGTAAAATGTAAACGTAATATGTTTATGTTTTGTAAGGGAATTTACATTACCCATGTATAGTTATGTGTTGGTTTCTCTCTCTGTCTCTGTCTCTCTCTCTCTCTCTCTTTTTCTCTCTCTCTCTCTGTGTGTGTGTGTGTGTGTGTGTGTGTGTGTGTGTGTGTGTGTGTGTGTTTGTCTTTGGGGTGTGTTCATACACTTGTGTTCATGTGCAGGTAGAGGCCAGAAGTGAACTTCAGGTGTCTTTCCTCAGGATGCCTTTCACCCTATATTTTGAGGCAAGTCTCTCCCTGGCTTGTGCTCAATAAGTAGGCTACGCTGGCTGGCCAGGGAGCCCCAGGATCTACCTGCGTCTGCCTCACTGGAATTATAGGTGCCCTCTATCACACCTGGCCTTTACACATGGAACCTGGGGATCTAAATCCAAGTCTGCACACATACACAGCAGGCACTGACTGGCTGAGCCAGCTCCCCAGCCTCTCATTTTGCTTTTTAAAGGGGCTTTTGTTGTAAACATCTTTATATTATGGAGACAGAGCCTTCTTTGGTAGGTAGCCTGGGGACTTTTCAGCTCAGTATTCCTTAATTTGAGTCCTGTCCGATCTAGAGGTAGATGACCTAAACCATTGATCCTCTCATCCAAAGTAGCAAAACAAAAGGCTCCGGGCATAAGCAGGGACCATGCTTGACACTTTTCTATGAAGTACAGTCTCTGGTGGGCATACATGATTTATCTGGAGCCTCTGTTACAATATCCAGAGATTCTGAGTCCATGGGTCCATTGACACAACAAAGCATGCTTGTGATGATTTTCAACTCACAATCTACAAATTCCCAGCGTAGCCTGAAATGTAGAACAAAAATTATGAGGTCTACTTAAAGGTCTTAGTTCTGTGGACACCCACCCACCCCCAATGCCCATTTCCATTCAGCAACTCAACCAATTACCTAAAGGCAGCAGCTGCTGAAAGGTCAGAGGTCAGAAGGGGCAGCCTGAGGATTTATATCCACTTCAGGATGCATTGACCCACATCAGCTTCTTTTATGAGTCAGCACCAGGCAGGGATCATCAATATTGTTACAACAGGGTTGGAAGCCCCTTCCCCTCCCAGGTGGGGCACACTGCTGGCGGTATCAGCCTCACAGCCTCCTTGCTCAACTCAACCTTCGGATGGAGAATGGGAATAAATTCTGAGCATACTTGGAATTGGAGGTGTGCAGTAAAGGTAGCATTCTTCCCTTTACAGCTGAGTTTAATTTGCAATTGGGAGTTCCACCTCATAAGGAGTAAAAACTTAGTCTTAGCTAAGTTGGAGATCCCCAACTTTGCCGAGAACAGGGACCAAGTTTTGGAGACCTATGAAGAGACATTTTGGCAGATAGTTAGTAATTGGCTCTTCTGGAAGCAAATGTGTGTGTGTGTGTGTGTGTGTGTGTGTGTGTGTGTGTGTGCACCTATGTGTGTTTTTACATGAGCATGTGGATCTGTGTGTGCATGCACACATTTATTATAAATTTTGAAAAATACAGCACACAATTCATAATGAAATGTATACTAATCTTTATTGTACTTTATTTTTGTGTGTGTGATGTGTGTATATGTTTATGCGTGTGCATGCATGTGGAGTCCAGGCATTGATATTTCATGTCTTCTACTGCTCTCCACCTTATTTTCAAGACAGGGCCTCTCAGTGAACGTCTCAGCAGTTTGGTTGGACTGATGTCCAGTGAGCCCCAAGGAACCTCCTGGATTCACCTCCCTACAGCTAGGATTGTAGGCATGTGCCACTGCACCTGGCTTCATAAATAGGTTCTGGGGATCTGAGCTCAGGTCCTCATGCTTGTGAATCCAGCATCTTACTGCCTGAACCATTTCCCCTGTCCCTCTTTATTTTAACTTCCATAAAACCGCACAAGTGGTTTTACTGGATTCTTGAGTTCATAACCAACCTACAGCTGTGATCTTACTATCATATGACAGACTCAGACTGCAAGGATTCTCCTGTGCAGGAAGGAAGTCACCATGTGACCATGTGTAACTTCAGTGTGAGTGATGGCTAACATTTATACTAACAAGATAAAAGTGAAGTGGCAAAGATACACACCGGTATCTTTCACTCATTCCTGAATGACAAGAACAACTTCTGAGCTAAATCAGACAGTTTTAGCTATCGAAAGAGTATCTCCCCCATCGTTCGTGCTATTCAACATGAAGTTTCATCTGAACACAGAACATATTTTTAAGTATTGCTACCATGGGCAATCTCAAATTGCCAACCTCACATTGTGGGGCATGAAGTTAGGAAGCAATGCTTAACATTAACATGTAGTATAACTACCATTGAATAGAGATGTGTTACTGGCTTGTAAGACAATTAAAAATAGTAAGTTTGATGTACTTTGCCCCTGTGATTTTTTATTATTATTTGGGTAATTTTAAGTTTGTGTAATTTTAATAATGGCTATGTTTAAGTATCAGCTCACAAAACTCCTGAAATGTTAACATTCTATGCACATGCACTGATACATTGTTGAACAAATGTGAATGAATTTTGTAGACATCCTTTCTTGTTCTTTTCATTTATCCAAATGCAAATCATGCAATATGTAGACTTTTGTAAGTGGTTTCTTTCACCTATAATGAGGGTTCCAAAGTTTAGTCATGTTTTAGCAGGTAATAATAATGGTGATGATACTGATATATAAACATTAACTTACTACTAATAATGAACTCATATGAAATATAAAGTATTTAAAAATATAAAATATTTTTAAAACATAAGCATTCTATTTGTCAAATTTCCAAGCACAGTTTACTCCTTAGGAAATTTATTTATCTATTCTTCTTTACTAAAAAGATTTAATAATATTAGATCTTTTTCATACAATATATTCTGATTACAACTTCCAAATTTTCAGCTCCTCCCAGAGTCTCCCCACCTTCCTTTCCACCCAAATCCATACTTCTTTCTGTTATTAGAAAAAAATAGGCTTCAAGCCAGGCATCGTGGCATACGCCTTTAATCCCAGCACTAGTAAGGCAGAGGCAGGCCAATCTCTGTGAGTTTGAGGCCAGCCTGGTCTACAAATTGAGAATAGGACAGTCAGGGCTGTTACATAGAGAAATCCTGTCTCAAAAAAAACCTTAAAAAAAAGAAATAAAGAAAAAGAAAATAAAAAATAGGCTTCTAAAGAATAGTGATAAGATAAAACAAAAACAAACTGGAATAGAACAAAACAAACAGAAGAAAAAGAGCCAAAGAAAAAGCATGAAAAACACATGTGGACACATATACACCCAGGTTTGCATACACATGAATCCCATAAACACACAAACTGAGAAGCCATAATATATAGTGTATGCAAAGGAACTATAAAGTTTTTTTTTTTAATGCTCCAACAAAACATTATGAGACAAAGAACCTCCACAGGTGCCAATGAGTTTGTTTTGTGTTAGCCATCTACTACTTCTAGGCATGAGGGCTGCCCTTATGAATGGTTTGTATCCCCAGTGAGACTCTGACAGAACCGACTTTCCATTTGTGAGTGGTTATCAACTGGAGATAGCCTCTGGGTTAGGGATGGGGGCTTGTGTCCTCTTCTCTCAGCACTGAGAGCTCATCTGGCACAGACCCACGCAGGCCCTGTGCATGCTGCCAGCCTTGGTGGGTTCATATGTGGTTCGGTCCCATGGTGCTTAGAAGGCCTTGTTACTTTGGTGTTCTCCATTCTCTCTGGCTCTGGCTTTTAGTATTTTTCTACCTTCTTTCCATCCAGTTTCCTGAGCCCTAAGGAGAGGGATTTGATGGAGACATCTCATTTAGGACTGAGTATTCCAAGGTCTCTTACTCTGTTCACATTTTCCAGCTGTGGATTTGTGTTTGTTCCCATCTGCTGCAGAAGAAAACTTCTCTAATTATAGCCGAGCAAGAAACTAACCGATAAGTACAGCAGAATGTCATCAGAAGTAATTTTATGGCTATATTCCTTTAGCAAAACTGTCGTATTTGCTTGTTCTAGGTCCCTAGTCTATATGGTCTCAGGTTTTTGGTGACATGAACAGCGTTAGGGATGGATTCCTGAATGGAATGGGCTTTAAATCCAATCAGATAGGGGTTGGTTACTCCAGCAGGCTTTGTGCCATGATTGCCCTCGCACATCTTACAGGAAGATCATCATGGTGGATTAAAGAGTTTGTAGCTGGGTTGGTGTTTACCTTTCTCCTTTGGTAGTGTGCAGAGTACCTTCCAGTCCCATGGGCACTAGTCCATAGGGATGGAGCTCTAGGTAGTCACCAGCTCAACTTCTCCATATTCTGTGAATTGTTTGTGTTCTCTTCAGCAATAGGGCCTTACCATCAATCTGTGAAGTGCAACTAACAACCTTTTTGTCCATGGCTGCTTCAATACAGACCCTTGTTCTGCTGTCTTTTTTGGTTTAGTTTGGTTTGGTTTTTCAAGACAGGGTTTCTCTGTGTAGCCCTGGCTTCTTAGGACTCATTCTGTAGATGGCTTGTCCCAAGGAATGAACTTTTGTGGCTCTTGGTGACAGCAGGTGAAAGGTGGAGCTTTCCTATTTAGTATAAAAGTATTTCTACTGAGAATTACCCTGACAACCCTGAACTTTTCCCCACTCTCCTTTTTGCCCAGGGACTACACCCCCAAGTCCAGAGGAAAGACTAATTCGGCAGCATTCATTCCTTGCCTCACTCCATAATATCTCAACCTTCACCATTAGGACTCAATGACTGGGAGAAAATTGATCTTCACCACTTTACTGAATTTTTTACATTGTAATAATTCTGCTAAGAAATGTCACAATTTCCAGGAAAGATGTTTCCTTCTCCTAATACCTGTGTCATGAATCAGCATGAACAGACAGTATCTTCACACAAACTTATCTCACAGTCCTTTTGGGTCTTCATCAGCTGGCCTACACCAATGCCTGGGACACAGAGACTATCAGTTAGCAATGGTCATCACTTGAGCAACTGCATTAGTAACTTTTGTTGTCACCATCACAAAACACTTGACAAGAATAATGTAAGAATAATTTAATCCCAGCACTCGGGACGCAAAAGCAGGCAGATCTCTGTGAGTTCAAGGTCAGCCTGGTCTACAAAGTGAGTCCAGGACAGCCAGAGCTGTTACACAGAGAAATCCTGTCTCAAAAAAAAGGTAAAAAAAACAAAGAAGGATTTATTTTGGTTCACAGTTTGAGTCCAGTCCATCATGGTGAGGAAGTCATGGAAACAGGAATGAAGCAGCTGGCCTCATTTTATCCACAATCAGTCACAATGGGATGGTGCCACTCTCATTCAGAGTAGGTTTCCCCTCTTTGGTTCAACCTTTCTGGTAATATAATCATAGACACATCCGGAGTATGTTTCCATAGTGATTCTAAAGCCAGTCAGGTTGACATGAAAATTAGTCATCACAGTAACCAATGTTCTTGACCTTGCCTAAGAGATTACAGAAAACACCTGTAAACACTTTATGATTCTTTATAATATAATGAAAACATTTTATAATTCTGAAATGATGTCTCAAGGTAATTGTTCTTTACTAGAGAGATGGCAAGAGGATGTATACAGTGCTGTGAAAGGCTCTATGAATACATTTCCATTATAATTTTAGTCACCAACATTAGAAGGGCATGTGTTGAGGCTGGAGAAATGGCTCACTGGTTAAGAGCACTGGCTGTTCCTCTAGAGGACCCAGGCTCAATTTCCAGCACCACATGGCAGCTCACAACTGACTGTAACTCTAGTTCTAGGGTATTCATGGCACAAGGCATGCACGTGATGTACACATATATGTATGCAGACAAAAATACCTGTATGCATAAAGTAAAATAAATAAATCTTTTTTAAAAAGACATATGTCCACTCATATATCCAGCATATGGACCAACTAAAAGTGTGAAGAGACCCACCACCCCCCACTCCTCCGCCTTTCAAAGTGCTCTGTGCAGATGGTCCCAAATTTACAGTCTTTCAACTTCACTAATGTGTCAAGAGCAATGCACCATGGGTAGAACTTGTGCTCTGAGTTATAACCGTGATCTTTCTGGGTTGGCTACAGGATAGGATACTCTTGGAAGCAGCAGCAAACTGTGACTCCCAGCTAGCCCTGCTCATAAGGGAAAATGATACTCCACATCAGAAGGTCTAAGAAGGAATGCAGCTTAGCTATATCAGAGGCACTTCAGATTCAGGAAATGTCTACCTCGTGATAGGACTCTAAGGATGTAATGACATGGTAAAGTGAGGACTGTCTTTAATCTGCCTCATTTCTATGTGTTCTGCTGGAATCAGTTTCTGAAAAGATCAAGTCCTCCCTGTTCCCAAGATGTTCCCTGTCTGTGGTGGTTTGAATGAAAATGGCCCCCGTCGGCTCATAGGGGTGGCATCATTAGAAAGGATTAGGACATGTGCCCTTGTTGGAGTATGTGTGCTCTTCATAGGGATGGCACTATTAGAAAGGATTAGATCATGTGCCCTTGTTGGAGTATGTGTGCTCTTCATAGGGATGGCACTATTAGAAAGGATTAGGTCATGTGCCCTTGTTGGAGTACATGTGCTCTTGTTGAGGTTTTGAAAGCTCAAGCCAGGCCCAATGTCTCTCTTTCTCTTCCTGCTGCCTGACTATTTAGACGTAGAACTCTCAGCTACCTCTCCAGTGCCAGGTCTGCTTTCCTGCTGCCATGCTTCCAGCCATGAAAATAATGGACCAAACCCTCTGAACCTGTAAGCCAGCTCCCATCAAATGCTTTCTTTTGTTACTATGGTCATGGTGTCTCTTCACAGCAACAGAACACTGTCTAAGACACACACCATCCTTTGAAGGTTGTTCCCAATCCACAACCCAGACTCACTTATTACCCTTGGCTCGGTTTATTATCACCTTTTACAGAAGCCTTCCCTGAACATCAAGCCATTTGATTCTGAAGGGAACACCCCCTGCTTCATGCCATGCATCTGGAAGAACATCAGTATACGGCTGCATGTATGCCAGGGGCTGGTGAACTACTGAAGGCTAAAGTAGCAACATCTATGACTATATCCGGCTCAATACTTCTAGAATATTCTAAATGGTCCCAGGCAGAGAGGAACTGTGCCTTCCTTCAGGTTCATATTCATTTCCCCAAGGTCCTGAGGGAACTTAAAAGTCAGAAGAGGACCCTGGCAGTCTACCCTTCCCATGGGATGGTTGTGAAAGGAAGGCTTCATCCCACTGTCTTCTGTGAATACAGCCCTAGGAGTGGTCACCCACAAAGACAAAAATGTTCTGTCTCATTTCCAGTTCAGTTCCCATGGAAGCCCTTGCCAGGACCCTTAATTTCTTGTGTTAAAACAACAAACGAGGGGACCCCAGTACAATCTCTAATAAGTAGCATGGGTCAACAATTATTCATTTGAACTAGAGCTTCCTTCCGCCTGACAGGCTAAGATGGAAATTTGTGTTCTTACTGGCAAGAGCTATAAATTAATTTTATGCCACTGTTAAACCCAGAGGCAAAACAAGACAAGATTGAAAGTGGGGGAGGGTCAACATGTGAAACCTGACTGCTTCCAACAACAAAGCCAGAAACTTTGGGGACACGTGGTCAAGAGGGGTTGGAGTGAGATAAGTCAGTGAGACTGAGACTAATAGAGACTCACACAGATACTCTGGGATAAGACCTTGTTTTCTTTGAGGATCTGAATGAAAAGTCCTACTTTCCTTTTTATCCTTGGTATGTAGGTGGTTTGCCAAATGAATGAACAAAACAATGATGGACTACACAGATCAATCCCATCTCCCTCAGCAAGGTACAAATAAAGCCAATTATATCCCAACCATGTGAGTTCTCCAAGGCCAAGGGAGCCCCTAAAATGGCACTTTTTACTTGCATTTTTGACACATATTATTTCATGACCATCAAATTAGAAAAGTGGTTTCCAAGAATATGCATACAATATCTAGGCATTTGCATTAAAAGTGGAGGGCCTCCCATCCTTTTTGCTCTCACCACCATTGTCTGGCATGCGATCTGGCCCAGATAGGGTCTCAAGAGTAGGAGAGCTATCCCTGCCCCTTACATGCTGCAGCACTCGGGAGAGCAGGCCCTGCACCTTGCCTGGGTAGCACATTACAGCTGGTCTGGGATATGGGGGTTGTGGGTAAGCCAGCCCTGAGGAAGTGAGTGTGGGAGTGCCAGCCCTGCCTTCTGTCTGCTATGTGGTGGTCTTCAATAGGGAGGGATGCCCTTCGATAGGGAAGGATGCCCCTCCCTCCCTTTTGCCCTCACCACCATTGGCTGACAGGAGATCTGGTCCAGATGGGGTCATAAGAGCAGGGGAGCCATCTCTGCCCCTCACATGCTGCAGCACTCAGGAGAGCAGGCCCTGCACCTTTCCACAGTAGAACTGGCCCTGCAAGTGGGGGTTGCAGGTCCAGAACCAGGGCTTTGAGTTGGCCCACCCCAACATCTATCCCATGGATGAACTGCTGGAGTGCAAGAAGAGGTCAGTTCCACAACCCAGGACTGCAGGATCTCCATGACACAGGACAGTTAAAGCATATCTGAGTGGAGTTCCAGTGAGGTTCCAGTACTGATGGAGTAGCAGAAACCAGGGCCCTTGTACCAGACCAAGGAGTCATTTATAATGAACATTTGCAAGCAAAATGTGTGGACAAAAGGGAATATTATGGGACACACTGAGATACATTACAGCTTCCACAATGGGCTGTTATTTTTTATACTGGGACAGATTGCAAGTGTGGAGGGTGGGTCTGAGGGAAGATGGGAGATGAAAGGGAACAGGGTGCATGATGTGAAATTCACAAAATAAAAATTTTTTAAATAAAAAAAAGACGTGGCAGGAGGAGTGCCTAGCAAAACGATAATAAGACTCCTGTTAAGATGGTGGCATTGTGAGAGTATGCTATTCTTGCCTTTGTACAATGCAGAATTTTCGAAAATGTTTGTGATGGGCATACATTATCTCCTAATCAGAAAAATTCCCCACCAGCCCACTATTATCTGAGGTAGAAAAAGAGACTGTTGATAGGATTCATCTAGAGAAAAGAATCACCTGGGCTTGACTTTGGAATGTTACATGCTTCCTCTCTCAGCAGACGATTGATCCTCCGCGTTATGCTTGCTCTTTACTTAACGTTAGGATTAGATCCAAGTCCCTGGCTCCTCTGCCAACTAATGAGCTAAGTGGGATGGGAAGGAAAGCTCAGCTTGGAATGGAATGAAATATGAGCTGCATAGCATCTACTTGGAGATGCGGAAGGTCCCTGGATAGGGAGGGACAGGAAGTGCCCCATGCAGACAGATCCCACCTTCTCTATTCTCTGTCTGTGTGTCCCTGTATGTAGGTTACTGGTAGAAGTGGTTTCCACCTCCCAAATGTATTGACAGGTTGAGGCCATGTATGTGATGTCCTTAGGATGGGCACTTTGGGACACAGCCTTCCAGGGTCTTCATTCACCTAAAACTTTCCTCACAAGTGGATTTTCTCTTTAAGACATCTTTTCTCATACAGTTCAGGAGAGAGGTAAGTGTTATATACACTTTGTAGTCATAGAAACTGAGGTTTGAAAGAGAAAGGGGCTTCCTCTTAACCATCAAAGCAGAGGAGGAACAGGATCCACATATCTACTCTGTCTTTCCCAAAGACTCCCTGTCCTCTGTGTGTTGTCCTTGAGGCTGGTGTCTCAGCAGTGTGAATATTCTGACAATAGCTGCCTGGCACTGGATTGGCCTATAATCCTGTAATTGCTCAGCCCAAAAGGCTGGGCTCACCTCAGCAGCCCGAATCTGGTGCCAAAATACTGACGGGTTCCTGGAGAGCTGCAGGTCTCAATCAACATGGAAGCCTAGAAACACTGGCTCTAACTTCACTGAATGAAGCAGTAGCAACAGGGTAAATCAACGCAACAGCTCAACAGCAAGAGGGAAGGCCAAGCCAGCAAAAGACAAAGAATTGTCCTTTTTCCGGCCAGTTCCTTCTGTATTTGGGGGGGCTACCAGAAGGTGCCGCCCATTTTGGGGGCGGATCTTCCCACATTAAGTAAGACAGGTTCTTCTCTGAGGCTTCCTACTCAGGTTATTGTCATTTGTGGCAAGGTGACCTTAAACCATCACAACTGTGGTGGTTTAAAGTAAAATGCCCCCCCATAGGCTCATAGGGAGTGGCACAATTAGGAGGTGTGTCCTCTTGGGAGTAGGTGTGGCTTTTTTGGAGGAGGGGTTGGAGGAGGTTTTGTTGTCACTGGGGGATGGGCTTTGAGGTTTCAACTGCTCAAGAGAGGCCCCAGGGTCACTCTCTCTTCCTGCTTCCTGCCAATCCAGACATAGAACTCTCAGCTACCTCTCCAGCACCAGGCATGCCTGCATGCCACCATGCTTCCCACCATGACAACAATAGACTAACCCTCTGAATTGTAAGCCAGTCCCAATTAAATGTTTTCCTTATAAGAGTTGCATGGTATCTCTTCACAGCCATAGAAACCATAGCTAAGACAATGTCCTACTAAATTATTTGAGCAACCTCTGCCAGAACCTGACCAAGATACCCTCTGACCTTTCTCCTACAGATGAAATATTTTCCTTCCCTTTCATAAAAGTAACCTCTTAGAGGAGAGGGAACACACTTGCTTTGCTGTTCACTGTCTTAATCCCAGCACCTCATGAACCTCAACATAAAATGCACAGTGATGGATGGATGGATGGATAGATGGATGGATGGATGGATGGATGGATGGATGGACGCATGGATGATGGATGGATTTATTATATAGAGGGGTATGAAAAACATTAGGCCCTGGAGAAAAAGCACCTTTTTTTATGTCGTATTACTTAAAATCTAGAGAGAGAGAGAAAAGCTGCTTTGGAACTCTGCACATGAAAACCCCATTAAGCTAAATAGCAGAAAATTATGGACAGCTATAAAAATGGATAATTTATTAATTAAAGCTAAGTTCTCTACTAACATATGAATTTAAATACTGTGAGAAGAAAGAAGATAAAGGAACTTCCCATTCTGTGGATAAGAATTCCCTCAAGGCTCTGCCTTCCCAGCCCCCCCTGTGAATTCCTCCTTTACCAGCTGTCTGCAAGGCGGGGCTTGACTACTGCTAGATGAGGCAGCAACCCAACTCAGCATTCAGCCCCATTACTTCTATTGTCAAGATGACAATGGAGCCTGGTGGGACTTAGAGGTTGTTAAAGAATCAAAGACATATTGGGTGATGGCTAAGGTCGGTTAGAACCTTCTTAATTCCTGCAGGGATGTCAGGTGCTTTTGTGAGGTGGGGAAGCAACTCCCAGGTCTGACCCAAGTGATCATCCAGGGAGAGTCAGTGAATCTCTCACTCTTCCCCAAGAGTGACTGGAAGCACCAGCTTCCCTGGGAACTGGCCCAGAGCCTCTGAGGCCAAGTTTGCAGTTTAACAAGTTGCACAGGTGATTGTGTGTGCACGGTGCACAAGGTTGAGGACTGTGGGTCTAGCCCACGCAGCAGAGTAGTGAAAGGGGGTGTTCTGGTGCTCTTGAAAGTGCTAGGAATGTTATAATGTGATTTATACACATGTGGGCTTTGGGGCTGGGTGAGCTCGAGATGTGTCCTCCATTCCACTGACCCCTGAGGCACAGAGAGAAGAGAAAGGAAGTAAGCTCACTCTCCTGGGTGGTCACAAGACAAAGAACATTAGCCCAGAGAAGACTGAACTAGAGGCTGGAAACTTAATCGCTAATGAAAAGACTAGGCCTTTCGGGGAGTCTAGAAACTGCATAGAAAGTGAGAGCTCTCCATTGGGGAGAAAAGAACAAAATAGACCAAGCTAAAAATGGAGCCATGGTGAATTCTGGGAAGAAATACCTACATGGGGACAATTTGAATTGCCTTGAAGTAGCACCAACTAATTATCTTACAACACTAATAAACTTGTTCCTTAGAGACATACTGCTACTGTAATAACTCAAAGATGAACAGTAGATGAATGAATTATGTGGAGCTGGCTGGATGGTTAAGCTCCCAAGCCCAGAGGGCAGTAATTTTCCCCTCTCCTTTCATATCTCCCCAAAGCCTGATTTTTATTAAATATGCACCTAGCATCTGGCAAAGATCTAGACTTAATAAAACACCTGCCCCACCTCACTTATGAGGGTACTTGATGCTATCAGTAGCTGTTTGAGGGTGCACTGTTCCTCAGGTTAGGTAGGCTGAGGGGAGCCACTTATGCAGTGAGGTATTTATTTCCTTGTTTCAGAGCTGAGCCCTTTAGTCTAGTCTCAGAAAGGATCTTTCTGGCTCTAGGGCCGCAGGGCAAGTTCCTCACTCCCACAGACAGGGCTGTGGACATCTTCAGCCCTGGTCTTCAACTTCCCAGTTCCTGTGACTCTAGAGCTGACCCACACAGGGCTCTTGGTCTCCATTGTTCTAATTCAAGTGTGACTCTAACACCCTCCTTCCCATCCCCCCCCCCCCCCCCAGCTATGCTAGCTATTAACATCACAGGCAACCAGATACAACCTCCAGCAGATGAGCTAAAAGAACAGAAAGGTGAGAGGCAGGACCTCCTAAATTCTTAATCTTGAGAGACAGTCCTATGTGCATCAATGGCCTAGAGACAACAGCCTCACATACCCTTCCCACCCTTCTCCTTCCCTCCTGAAAGAGAGTCACTCAAGGAAGACAGAGGTCGTTGATGAGAGTTAGGGAAGGGTAAATAGTAACTCCATCTGTTCATAAGATTGTCTAAGATCACAAAGCAGCATTACCTTAACCAAATGCTTGACAATGGTGGTGGTGGTGGTGGTGATGATGAAGATGGTGGTTGTGGTGGTGACAGCAGCTGCTACAGTCATTTGTAGATTACCAGTTACATTTCAGGTGCTCCCCTAAGGCTTGCTCTAGGCATTGTAGCCAGTATGCACTGTCTGATGGCCAGGCGGAAATAATCAGAGAAAGACTTTTGCCAATGAAAATATTAATTCCAACTGAGATTATCAAGAGCTTTAAAGGATATTTAGAAGGGCATTCATGATTTATGATCTCATCTACTTTAGGCATAATTCCAGAATTATGTAAAGTGCATGTCCTTAGCTTGTGCCCCAATCAACTAGCTGTTTGCTGCTGATGGTGATGATTATATCTACCACCTATGAATGGCTTTCTTACTTTGGTCTCTAGTATTATGCAGCGTTCTCTGAATCCCATTTAGTCCTTACTCACACTCTGTGAGATCTTGTAATTCCCACTTTGTAAACTGGGAAACTGAAGCATGAAGAGGTTAATTAAAGAGTCCAGGGTTCGTACCCATATTAGTATGACTTCAAAAATCAATTTTCTTTCTATTCTATATCCCTGATTTCCAATCTACTCTTAAACTGACATACTACTATAAAATGACATATATCCCATTTTAAGGATAAATCTTATAAAGCCTAAAGTGGTTACTTGAACTTAAGCCTGCATTGGAGAGAGAGAGACAGAGAGAGAGAGAGAGACAGAGAGAGAGAGAGAGACAGAGAGAGAGAGAGAGAGAGAGAGAGAATGTGTGTGTATAAAATAGCATGGCCCTTTGCTCCAGCTTTGTGTGATTCTGGTTGCTAGCATGGACTGTGAAGTACAAGTACCCTGGGAAGGGCCTATGAGCTACTACATCCATGAGTGCTGGGATTAAAGGTGTGTGACACCACACCCGGCTAGGTTAGGATGTCTTTGAAGAAGTGAGAAACAAGCATTCCTGGCCTTGGAATAACCAGGGCATCATATTGTCTCATGCCACCCAGGACACACTTCTGCCCACTCCACATGTGTAAGCACACCTGCCTCCCATGTTTAGACTTGCATATGTAACACTTTCTAGACACCTACCTTCTCCCTATGGTGATAACACTCAGTCAGCTGCAGTAGCCTCTGTTGTCAATGGATCAACACCACTGCCCACAGTCCAGGATTGTCCAGATCTGCTGAGCATGCTCTCCCAGTGAAGCTCAAGATGTCTCCCCCAACCATCTCCTACAAGGATGCTTCTAGTTAATGGGGTTCCTGGTAATTAAATTTTAACCTGTAAACTGCTCACGTAGACCCAGCTTCCACTTACCAGCTGCAATATAAAAGTTTAACTCCGCAAAAAGTCGCTTCTAAGAAAAATCCTTTCATCTGCAAGACTCATTACTATGCTCCAAGTCTCACAGATAAAAATCAGAGCCAGAGATAAATGGAGAGAAAGCAGCTTCCTTCCAAGTATGTGCTTTGACTGCAGGTCTCCCTGGATCACCTGCAGGGCTCACGACAAAATTACAAGCAAAAGCTCTCTCTCTGTCTCTGTCTGTCTGTCTGTCTCTTTCTGTCTCTCTCTCTCTCTCTGTCTCACACACACACAAATACACACATACACAAACATACCCATGTGAACATACACACACAGCTAAGATATTCAAAATAAAATCTCCAGGTATGAGACTCTATAATTATGTTTCATTTTTCTAACTAAATAATTAATACCTTCATATTAAACTATGTACACGGTTCCAGACAACAGTCCCCTTTCTTCCACATCTGACTCATCCTACACTGTGAGGAGCCTCACATAAAACCAAGTGGACACTTTAGCTCATACGTCCAAATTCTCCTCAGCTGCCCCTAAATACCCATCCATTGGCCACTTTTTGAGATCAAGGATTTGTCTTCTGGTTGATGGAACCTTGAACAATATATACTACAGGGACCTGTCTCAGCCATTAGGAGGAGAGTCCAGCGCCTTAGTTATCTGGATGGGGTATGGAAATGTGGATGGAATGTGATAGATTGTAGGGTGCTGGGCGGACACAATCAGTTAGCTACTGTCTTAGTCACTGTTCTATTGCTTTGAAGAGACACTTTGATCAAAGTAACTCCAATAAGAGAAAGCATTTAGTTGAGGATTTGATGAGTTTCAAAGGTTTAGTCCATCATGATGGGGAGCATGACAGCACAGTGTTGGAGAAGTAGTTGAGCTATATCCTAAACTGCAGAGAGAGAGAGAGAGAGAGAGAGAGAGAGAGAGAGAGAGAGAGAGAGAGAGAAACACTCTGGGCTTGGCATGGGCTTTTAAAACCTCAAAGTCCACTTCTACTGACATACTTCCTCCCACAAGGCCACACATTTTAATCCTTCTAATTCTTTCAAATAGGGTGGCTCCCTAGTGGCTAAGCATTCAAATATTTGAGCCTATGGGACCATTCTTTTTTTTTAATTGAAAAAAATTTATTTTGTGAATTTCACATCTTGCACTCTGTTCCCTCTCATCTCCCACCTCCCCTCGGATTCACCCTTGCAATCTGTCCCAGCATAAAAAATTACAGCTTATTGTGGAAGCTGCAGTATATCTGAGTGGGTCCCCTAATATTCCCTTTTGTCCACACATTTTGCTTGCAAATGTTCGTTATAATGACTCCTTGGTCTGGTACAAGACCTCTGGTTTCTGATACTTTATCAGTACTGGAACTCCTCTCAGATATGATGTAACTATCCTGTGTCATGGAGATCTTGCTGTTTTGGGTTGTGGAACTGGCCTCTTCTTGCACTTCAGCAGTTCATCCATGGGGTAGATGTTGGGGTGGGCCAACTCAAAGCCCTGGTTCTGGACCTGCAACTCCCACTTGTTCTATTACAGAAAGGTGCAGGGCTTGCTCTCCTGAGTGCTGCAGAATGTGAGGGGCAGGAACAGCTCTCCTGCTCTTGTGACCCAATCTGGACCAGATCTCCTGTCAGCCAATGGTGGGGAGGGCAAAAGGGAGGTGAGGGCATCTCTCCCTAGCCAACACCACCACATAGCAGACAGAAGGCAGATCTGGCTCTACCACACTCACTCCCTCAGGGCTGGCTCACCCACAACCAGGGCCAGGCAGAGTTCTTCTAGTTTCTGGCTTGTTTCCTGTCCAGGAAACCGATCTGGTGCTCTGATAGTCATCACAGGCTACCCCATGGCACCAAAGTGGTGTTGGTATCCAGCTTGCTTTTTTTCCAGGACGTTAAGCTACTATTCATTCAGATGCTCAGAGGTCTGAACACTGAATGTAGACATAGCCTCTCTCCTCTCTGCCACCTAGTGATGCACACGTGACATAGCAGCCACTTCTGCAATGCTTCTAGGGGCAGGAGACCATTCTTATTCAAACCACCACAGCTACTCATCTTAATGGGAAGATAGACCTAGATATCAACAATAATCTTTGCTTGTACTGAAGATAACTCTGTGATGGATAATAGGTAAGGAAGTGTGTGACTCTTCATACATTTATTAGGTCAATGATCTTGTCAAGGTACATGAGAGAAAATTAGTCTAGATCTACCCAGGGGATGGACAGATTTCCTGTATTAATCCAGCAGACTGCACTTCCCAATCTATTTGCCCCTAGAATGAAAAACAAATGATTGATGCTTTCCAGTAAACTCTCAAAAGTAAAAGCAAGATAAATGCTTCTCTGCAATGGGAAGTTTCTTCCTCAAGATTTCTCCTTTACTTCCCTCCCTGACAGCTAGAAATGGGTCTGAGCCCACCTCCTTGCCAAGCTTGAATGTCAATTCTGTGTCCCATTCCTGTCAGGTTCAGAGTGAGAAGCTTCTAGGATTCCATCTTGATGAGCTCACAGCTGTGAATTCATGGAAACACACACACACACACACACACACACACACACACACACACACACGTTTCCCCAGCATTCGAGACACACACACACACACACACACACGTTTCCCCAGCATTCGAGGATCCAAGGTGGAGGGCAGAGCCAGCAGTGCCTATGGGCAAGAAGAGGGCTCAGTTGATGAGCCTTGTGTTCATTCTTTCATCACAGTGTGTGCTCATTGAGAATCTGTTAGCCACCTGGAGCTGCAAAGTGCTGGTCTTACCCACCACAGGACACAATGACTCCAGCCCAACTGAGGAGAGAAGGCCACCAACTAGTGACTTTTGGTGCAGGTTGAATAAAAAAGTGGGTAGCCTGATGCTCAGTTGTTTTCTGGCCATATCACAGGTCAGGGGGCAAAGCAGTAACCCCACCCAGAGTAGATGATTGCCTCAAACAGGCATCAGGCTGGGACCCAGGCTGACATAGCTGAGTGAGGTACAGGGCTGAACCAGTGTGGTTGTCCTAATTACTAATGCCTCTGTGCTGCAAACATATGCTAAGCATCGTGCATATCGGGCAAAGTATCCACATCAACAATGATGCTAGTGAGAAAATAACATGAATACACCAACTAATTTTGCCCAGGCAAGGAAGTGAGCTAGAAGCTAAAGGAAAGCTCTGTGATCTCAAGACAAGGAACTCAAGGATGCATTTTGCTGTGGTTTTCACAGTGTCACCCTCCATTTTCTTGCCTATCCCTCACATAAGCAGGGGGGATCTCATTTATAAAAGGACCAGCCTAAGAGGCTTTGAGACCACAGACCAGTGTCCATGTGGCCATCTCTGTGGATCCCTTATGTCATTTGTCACTCATGGGTCTTGGTTTAAAGTAGATTTGCCCATCAGAGTTGTTGTTTCCTTCTGTTTGCTGTAGTATCCTGTGTCCCCCACCCCACCCCCCTTACCACTTACTGAGTAAACTAATGGTGTAGAGAGATCCTGACTCAACAGCTTCAACAAACAACTTCAGGGATTTTAGTCTCTAAAACAGTAACTGCATGTGGGAATGGTTCTTTTTGTTTGTGTTGGGAGGGTGGGATTGCCCCTCCCCCACCTTGTAATTATTTGACAGCTTCATATATAGTATATATGTGTGTGTGTATATATATACACATATATAGTGTATATTGTGATATTCAGTCATTTTCATTGCACTCTCTCATCCCCTCCCTCTGCCATCTTCTTCCCAACAATCTGGCTTCCACTTCCGTGTCGTACTTGCACATGTGATCCACTCATTCAGTTACAGTTGCAGAGATGAGCATGAGTGGCTTTTTGGTTTTGTTTTTATGATGCAAGGGCCACTGCTCAATGGCTGCCCCATTGAAGAGAGTGACACCTTCTCCTCCAGCAACCACTTACTGCCAATAGTCTCCCCTGTGAGGGATAGGGCCTGATGGGTCCCCCTCCCACCTATATGAAGTGTTAGCTGAATCAATCTTGTACAGGTCTTATAACCACAGCTTCTGTGAATTCACGAGTGTAGTGACCATGTCGTGTTCAAATGACATATTTCTGCCCATCTCCCCATCCTCTGTCTCTTACATTCTTTCTGCCTCATCTTCAGCGATGTTCCTGGAGCCTTGGAGGGGGAAATGCAGATGTCCCATGCAAGGCAAAGCACTCCACCATCACTTACCCTTGGTACTTTGGCCGGTTATGAGTTTCTGCATTAACTGCCCCTCCATGCTCTAACCCTAACCCTAACTCTAACTCTGACAGAGGCTAAGAACAGCACTAATCTACAGATTATAATTATGAGTATTTAGAAAGCAGCTTGACAATTGTTTTGAGACAGCATCTCACACTATAGCCTAGGCTGACTTCAAACTCATGGTGATTCTCCTGCCTCACCCTCCCAAGTGCTGAAATTACAACATACAGCGAAGTAAAATCTGAACTATTAAAGGAGGGTATCCAGCTACTGAAAGTCCCATCTCAGAGGCTGGGTACCAAGTACTTAGAGAAGGAACTTTCAAGACCTATTCGCCAAAGGAGGAATTTGTCTGACTTCTCTTAACTGATTCTCACACATCATAGAGAGTCCATTCTTAGCATCTGTTACACTGATTGACAAGCCACTAATTTCCCCAATGAGAACCCATGCATAAGTGTTAATTAGCAGCATCTGGTGTGAGTCAGAAACATAGATACCAACTGAGGCAACTGTACTCATTATCTCTGGGGTATGGTCTTTTCCAATAAAACGTTAGGTGATCATGCTGAGCTGTGAATTCCTGAAACAGGCATTGACAGCCACCGCCACCACCCTGAGCATGGTGTTAAAATATACGCATTTAGATCCCATTCGCTATTTGGAAGTATTTTAAAGAAGAATGCAGGCATGATCACAAGGCCCACAGGAACATATCAGCTATGCCCCGAAATTCAGCAGAGAATCAAATCTGAGGAAGGGGTGGAGCACGCTCTGCACTAGGATGCCCGGCTCTTTGGTGAAGCCTCACCATGATTTCTCATCACCCGTATCTCACTTATTAACCGTTTGCAAAGCGTTGCAGTGTCCTCTGGGCTTGTGACGTTCACAATCACTGCAGGTTTTGAGGGAAAAATGCCGAGAGACAGGAAAACCAAATGAACAACACTTAGTTTTTCCCTCCGACTATCCTTCCTAGAAACAGTGTTTGAACACTAAAGCTCCAAGTCACATTTATTCTTACTCGTTGACTGACCTGTGAACTTGGGATCAGTCCCCATTCTCCAATCCTTGCCCCAAATGTTATGCCACTCAACCTGTTTGCTCTTCCACTCTTGAATAAACAGCATTGGCGACATCGAATCTGTCCCTTCTCCCAGGATTCAATCCTCAGATAACTACCATGAACAGACATCACAGAATCATTTAAAGCTGGATTTAAAACAGATCCTCTTTCTGTTCCAATGGCATGGCCCAGTTCCTGAAGGTGAGTGGAAAGGAAAAAAAAACCTGCTGGGTGACCCTCCTGACCACAGGGAGCAGAAGCTGGACAAAGGGTCACAAATAACTCCAAGAACAGGTTTCCCCTCCTGAAACCAGGATTCAGAAGGACAGCCATTACTAACCATAGGAGTGTGGCTGATCAAATTAAGAAATGTGTTTTAAAATTCAATTACACACTCAATGGAAATAGCCTCACTAATGCTTAGGGATAGAATTATACCCAGTCTATAAAGCCTAACATTTCTAAACCCAATTTTGTGCATTATTCTAAAGGTTAATTCAAAACCTCTCTTCCAAATGGGAAGTTAAACACAGCCAATGGAAGGACGGCATCCGCTGACTGACTGAGGGTTTATCAGTGGGAAGGGTTCATTAGTTTTAATTAGTGTAATCACTAATGTTGCATTAACAGTTTAGTGAAGAAAAGTAATTACTCACAATCCACTGTTTTAGATGGGAAGATTAGAATTCATTTTCCAAAAATGATTAGCATTTTGTCAATTAAACGAATCCCTTCTCTCTGCCAGCAGCCCCATGACCTCCCTCACCCAGGATCATTTAAATGAAACATATTTTGCATCAAAAGATGGAACGGGGAGAAATGAAGAAGTAAGGCTGCATTTATTTTTAGCTCTTTCTCAGAGTGCAGAGAGTGCACAGGTCTCTGTGAGTTCATAATGCCCTACTCTATTTGCATAGACATTCACTTCACTCTCCTCTGATTATGCCCCTGTCTACCATGCAACATCGAAGCAATCAATTAAAAAACAAAAATGGCTAGTGGCAATGGAGGATGAAACCAAAAGGAAGCAACCAGAAAGATGAAGTGGAAGGGCCATCACTTGGGTCTGATAGTGGGACAGGATAGGGACCATCTGCTGGCCCCATTCTGAATGCCAGTTTGGAGCAGGCTCTGCTGCTTGCCTTTAAAATGCCATGCTACCCACAAGAGTTCCTTAACACTAGCAACTGAGTCTCTGACCCTTCTGCTACTCCCTGTGGGGTATGGAAGTCATTTCAGCTGTTGCTTGGCTTACAAGCCCTTGGTGTTATGGCCCCATTATTCTTCATCTGCCCAGACTGGTTGTCTTCTAGGAAAGTTCTCAACACTTACTCTAATGCACCCTGTGTTCTTTCTGGATCCTCAGATCCTTCTGTTCTCCTTGCTGGCAAACCTTTTGTTCCTGCTAGAGAGGTCATCTTTTATCTTCAGTCAGTGTAATGTCACCTGACACCAGCTAGAATAACTATCCCCTCCAGTGTGAACTTCCAGAGCCCCCGTTGCAAATGGTCCTCTTTTAGTACCCAGGGGCTTGGTTCCAGAACCCCCTCTCCCTCTGGATACTAAAATCCTTGGATACTCAAACATCCCTTACATAAAATAGCCTAGTATTTTCATATAACCCACAAACCTCCTCCCAAAAACTTTAGCGCAGCAATTCTCAACCTGGGGTCAAAGGACCTTTTCACAGATGATTGGAGAACACAGATATTTATGTTTCAATAACAGTAGCAAAATTACAGTTATGAAGTAGCAACAAAAACAATTCTATGGTTGGGGGTCACCACAACATAAGGAACTGTACTAAAGGGTCACATCGTTGAGAAGGTTGAAAACCACCAGTTTAAAAAAACTCTAGTAGAACATAAATACTAGGATGGAGAATGGAGAGATGGACAGGGGAAAGGCATGTGGAAGATGATAAGCTCAGAGAAGGGACTCTTGGGTCACTCTGCTATCCTGGGCCAGCATTGGGATGAAAGGTCTTGCCAACAGCAAGACAGAGGCCTGTAGGGTTTCATGGTGGCCTGTGCTCAGACAAGTTGCTGCTCAGTGTACAAGTTAATCCATCAAGATAGAGCAACAAGTGTGGCCAGGATTCAAGGTTGACCAACTCTTCACTCTAAACCGTATCTAAATGGTGACATAACAGTACACAGAGGTTTTCTTGGGTGGTGTGTTGGGGTGGTTATTTGGTTATTGGTTGTTTGGCTGATTTTTCTCTTTTTTAAGTCAAAGTCACAGAGAGCCTAGGCCGGCCTGGAACTCACTATCTAGTTGAGGATGACCTTGAACTCTTGGTCCTCTTGCTTCCCCCTCCTGAGTGCTGGGATTACAGGCATGAATTACCCCATTTGCTACTTGTCCTAGTTTTTAATACCATTTTACAGCCATCATTTCATGTGATCCCTGATAATCCTTTGAGGGAAATATTTCTCAAAAAGAAAACTAACTCAATCAATGCTATTGGACCAATATATAGAAAAGTCAACAAGAGCCTCAGCCTGTGGCTGTCCTGGCATATCCCCATTTCCTTCAATTCCACTCCCAACCTCAGCCCTAGGAGCTCTGTGACCTTGGACAAGAGACTCATTCTCTCCATATACACAGCCATTGTGTTCCTGTTGTAGTAGTTGGGAAGAAGAAGAAGAAGAAGAAGAAGAAGAAGAAGAAGAGGAGGAGGAGGAGGAGGAGGAGGAGGAGGAGGAGGAGGAGGAGGAGGAGGAGAAGAAGAAGAAGAAGAAGAAGAAGAAGAAGAAGAAGAAGAAGAAGAAGAAGAAGAAGAAGAAGAAGAAGAAGAAGAAGCCACATGAGATAACCAACTTCTCAGAGACTGAGATGGGACAGTTTCTAGGATTTCCACAAGAGTCCGAGGCCCCAGAGCACAAAAGAGCCGGGTCTCCAAGTCTTCACACTATACATCCATGAAAGAAACTGTTTTCCACCGTGGGAAAAAGAAACAGATAAAATGTTCGCTTAAAAAATATCTACTTTCCATAGTCCCTAACACTAAGTAGAGGTTACATATTAGTTAATTAATTCCTTTCCCCATATGAACCCTGAAGGGTAAATCAGACCCATCGCTAGAAGGCTTCTGGAACCCAGCCTCTTGCTTCACTGCTGAAGACAACTGTTCCCCTTAGAGTGGTATATAGAATAAACGACAGTAGACCATCGATAGCTTACCATGCAAGAGCTACAGGAAGTGCCCCTTAGAGTTCACAGCCCTACACAAAAAGTACAGACATCAGCTGCTAGAATTTGCAACTTGAAGGCAAAGCTCCTCTGACACCCATCTGTCTGTGACAGCCACTGCCAGGAGACCATCTCCGTGCATGGTGTATGTATGTGCCATTGGTGTGCAGTGTGCACATCACACATAAGTGCTTGCATAGACAAGTGTATGTCTATGCCCATGTTTGCCTGTGTGTATGTGTATCTTCATATATGTCCTAAAGAATGGGAAGCCAGGCAGGCTTTGTAGCTAGCTACAGTGACCTGGGAGAGAGTTCCTCTGAGAGTCATGGTGGCAAGTATGAAAGACAAACTTTCACTCTGTCCTCTGCAACTGAGTAGAACAGAGCAAGCTGAGAGGACGAAAAGGCACTGGAAGGAACTTCTCTTTCATGAGGGCAGCCTGGGAAACTGCTCCAAATGAAGGCCTTATGCCTGGCCCACTATGCAATACTACTACAGGTCGAATCCTACAAACTAGTTAAGATAAGAACTTGAACACGAAGGAGAGAGGGAGCTGACAGGGTGCATAACTGGACAGGGGTATGTGCTCTTGGGTCCAGAATCAGAAGATGTAAAAATGAACCCTAGACTATTGCTTACCAGTTCTGTACCCTCAGGCATGTTACTTACTGTTAAAGCCCCATTTCATCTGATGAGGACTATGAATCACAGTTCTTATGTCACAAGGAAGATCCTTGTCAGAACTAATTAATTAGAGTTGAATCATGTCTGTATGGCACACGCGGAGGGACCCCATGTCTGTTTTGCTTACAGCTATATACCCGATGCCTACAGTGTCTGCCCATAGCAAGCTCTTAACAAGTTTTCGTGGATGTCTGATAAGAACGTGCTGCCATGGGTCTGGTGTTGAGGGTGTTTACGGTCACATTGTCATGAGGAAGAGAAAGTGGAAGATTACCATGGTGGAAGCTGCCTGGAGATGAGCAGGCTGCAGAGTGGAGAGCCAGGAACAGGGTAGAAATGTGTGTGGCAGGATAGTGTTGGGGGTCCCAGGTGGTGTCCCCTACAGTGATTGCACATAGTCACCTTACTCTCTAACATGCTCTGGAGCCCTGTTACATCCTACATGTTGACTTAGCAAGGCAGAAGAGTGACTGCAACACCTTGACCCTGGGAACAGCGGAAAGACAAGTGGCTTTTGCCGGAAGTTTTTTTGGTTTTTTTTTTCTTCCCTATAAATACTAACCATGATCCAAAAGGAAAAGCATCTACAGATCACCATTGTCTACATAAAAGTCAACAACAAACATCAAGAAAGCAAAAAAGGGATGAGGCAAGGAAAAACTGCTCCTTATGATTGATGGCCATCCTGGAGAATGCCACTTGAGAGGGGACATTATCTATCTGCTTGGGTATCTTTCTAAAGAATCAAAAGACACAAATACTGAATTTTCCCAGTTGAGTTTTCAGAACCTCAATCCCTCCCTTACCCAGGCACCCATGATGTCCTTCGTTTCTTGGAATGTGCGTATGCGCGTATGTGTGTTCATGTGTATATGGATGTATATTCTGTATGGGTGTGCATGCACTCATGAAAGTCAAAGGATAACCTTCAGTGTCATTCCTCAGACACAGCCATTTCTTTTCTTTTTCTCTATTCCTTCAGACATATTCTCTCACTGGCCTGGAACCCGCTGAGTAAACAGGCTAGAGTCCCTGACCAGGAAGCTCCCAGGGGTCTGCCTGTCCCTGTGGTCTTAGCATTGGGACTTCAACTGCGTACACTGTACTCAGTTCAGTGTTTTGTTTTGTTCTATTTTGTTTATGTGTGTTCTGAGGATAAAACTCAGACCCAGCACTTTACATTCTGAACTCTCTCTCCACCTCTCTTACACACACGTGCGCATGCACGTGTGTGTGTGTGTGTGTGTGTGTGTGAGTGTGTGTGTGCGTGTATGTACATATACTGAGTCACAGTAGAAGTGGGAAGGTCAGAGGACAACTTAAGGAAATTTGTTCTCCTTCTACCATGATGGTCCTGTGGATAGAGCTCAGGTTGCCAGGCTTTGTGGCAAGCACCTTTACCACTGAGCCACCTCATCCTGTCATTTATATTATTACTCTAATATTTTTTATTAAAATGTAATTACGTTATTTCTCCCCTTTCCTCCTTCTAAAACCTACCTCTCCTTGCCACCTCTCAAATTCCTGGCATCTTTTTATTTAATTGTTATTGTTTACCTATCTACCTATCTAATCACTGTATAAACATATAACTACAACCTGCTGAACATTGTTATGTACACAATTTCAGGCTGACCACTTGGTATTATACAACTAATTAGTGAGCTCATCCCTGGGGAGATCATTTCTCTCCTACTCCATCGTTGTTCCTTAGTTGCTTATATTTCTTTGTCTAGGGGTGGAGCCCAGGAGATTTTCCATTCCATATTAGCATGTCTATTGCTCTTGTGCTTCTCCAGGTCTTGCTTGCAGAATGTCTTTGTAGAATCATGTCATTTTTTCTGTCTTGTTTAGGAGAGACAATCTCACGGCAGATGCCCTGACCCTCGGGCTCTCACGATCTTTTCGCCCCCCTCTGCCACAATGTTCCCTGAGCCTCAGGTGTAAGGTTTGTGTTGTAGATGTGTCGGCTGTGACCGGCCACCTCATGACCAGTGGTTGTCTTTGACCAGTTGTGGTTTTCTGTGCTGGCCTCTATCTATTGCAGAGAAGCTTCTTCGGTGAAAAGTGAGGGTTACATTTATCAGGCAAAGCCAGTTCGAGAGCTAGCCTGTGTGGAGATGACAATAGGGTCAATACCCTTGAAAGAAAGAAAGAGGAAGGGAGAGAGGGAGGAAAGGAAGGAAGGAAGAAAGAAAGAGAGGGAGGGAGGGTGGGAGGGTGAGAGAGAGAGAGAGAGAAGAACAAACATTCCATTCCACGTCTTTAATACTTTTAACATCAAGACAACCACACTTAGCACCAGAGACAAGCCTCACACCCACTAACACTTCTCTTTTCCTTCCAGTATGTATCCAGTAGACGGGCCATCACTCAGAACTCCACAGAGCAAGGTACCTACCACCCACACCATCTTCCCCACCACCATCGACACCACTGCCACCACAACCACCTGTGCCACCATGCCCGTCCCCACCACCTCCACCACCAGGAGGCAGGGCTGCACAGCGCTCAGGTGACACCCTGCATATGCCCACTGTTCTCCTGCCAGTGGGAAGGTCACCTGGAGGTGGTGGTTCCTCACCTGCGCCAGATCCACAGGATTGACATCCTGCAGGGGGCAGAGATAGTCTTCCTGGCCACGGACATGCACCTCCCCGCTCCAGCCGACTGGATCATCATGCACTCCTGCCTGGGCCACCACTTCCTGCTGGTGCTCAGGAAACAGGAACGACACGAAGGGCACCCTCAGTTCTTTGCTACCATGATGTTGATCGGGACCCCCACTCAGGCCGACTGCTTCACCTATCGTCTGGAGCTCAACAGGAACCACAGGCGTCTCAAATGGGAGGCCACACCAAGATCTGTCCTGGAATGTGTGGACTCGGTCATCACCGACGGGGACTGCCTGGTTCTCAACACCTCACTGGCCCAGCTCTTCTCTGACAACGGCAGCCTCGCCATTGGAATCGCCATCACTGCAACAGGGGTCCGAGACACAGATGCTGAGATGTGAGGTGGGGGGGGGGCGATGGGTCGTCATGCTGCCTGTGCCCTTGGACCTCCAGATGTCAGGACCTTTTTATTCCCCTTCTTTCCTTCCTTCCTTCCTTCCTTTCTTCTTTTCTTTTCTTTTTCGTCTCAGGTAATTTGTGGTACTAGTATTTGTCTGCCATGGGCATTGTATTATGTACACATCTGTGATTCAAGGTCTTGGTGTGATATCTGTCCTGTGTTGTTGGTTAAATTTTGTAGAACATTTGGAAGAACCTACCAAAATAGTTATCTCCTACCAACGCTAGTCCTTTCTCCACTGCTTCCAAAGGGAGCAAATACCATTACCAAGAAGCAGAGCGCTGGAGTTAAAGGGAGGCTAGGCTTCCAAACAACTCCTCTTTCTCTCTTCAGGCTGTTTCAGGTAGAGCCTAACTTGTCATCTGGGTGAGGCAGCATCTGGGGAGAAGACCCAGCCAGCAGTGGCTGACACCTTTCCAGGAGCCTTGGGGTCAAAGCTATGAGCCTGAGACAGTGTCTCCTCCTCGACAGACCATGGTCACCTGGAGCACCCTTTATGTTAGAAGCACTCACCTGATCCCGGGCTGGAGACAGGGGTCAGATTAAAAACTCCTTTTTTTTTTTTTTTTTTTTTTTTTTTTCAGGTTCTCCTGGCCTCATTCCCTTTTGCTTTGCAATTAAATCCCAGATGTTTTTGGTGCTTTTCTGAGAAGCAGGATGGGTAAGATGCAGGAGGAAATCAGCCAAAAAGAAGGCATCAAATTAATTTTTAATCTCTGGGAGGGCACTCCTGCCTCGGCTAGACTTTCTAAATGTACAAATTATAAGTCCATCAGTCCCTCACTACAGTGACACCTTTTTGTGTCAGACAGAGAGCCAGCCACTCTATTCTTGATGACTTATAAATAGCACCCATCATCAAACATGGGAACCCTAGAGAGAAGCAAATAAGACTTCAACCTGCAGAACTGGCTCAGACACTTGACGCTCTGGGTCTCCCCCCTTGATACTCTCTAACATGCTCTGTAATCACGATTGATACATAAATATGGCTGCTTAGGAGTAAGCTTGGCATACACAGAAGGAACCTTCAGGAACGAACCTCACCCTCCTCTCCCCATCCCGATCCCCACACCTCTACCATCCACTCACCCTCCACCCTCACCCGCTATTGCCTCCACCCTCACCCCCTACCCACTCCTACCCCTATACCCTAACTCTCACCTCCACACCTCCACTACCCGTTCCCCCACACTACCTGCCTCTATCTGCCCCCCCTCTACCTGCTTTCTCTTGTTTTGTTGTTAGAACCATGCATCAGCCTCTGGGGTAAGCCCTTCCTGCCCCGGAAGGAAGTGGGAGTCTTTGCTCTGCCTTCTTTCTATTCTGACTTGGATACCTTAAAGCCTTCCCAGTGGAGCCCATGTCCACAACTTCCTTTCTGTCACTGTCTAGGTGCTAGAGGGAAACATGGCATCCAAATCCAGCATAGGTCTCCTTGGGGCTGTGTGGGCCTGTCTCCAGCTCATTCCCTTACCTCAGGCACACCAGCTGGGCCTGGCCAGCCTCCAAGTGAACACTTAGTTTCAGGCAGATCGTCCATGCTGGCCATCAGCAATCTTTTCTCCACCAAAATTAATTCATCTTAACACACTACCCTTCCCCCAAACTAGGTGATTTTCCAGCCACTTTTGCTTTCGACCCACACCCAAAGCAACAATTTATAGAAATACGAAATCATAGTTGAGTACAACTGACTTTGCTCACAGACTAGCTGTGAGGTACTGAGGAAAGGTTTGCATCCTGTGGGCTCTGGGAGCTATCACACAAGCAACTCTAAGCCATTAGCATCCAACCACGGATGGCCCAGACCCAAGGCTGGTGGGTCAGCCCTGAGTGAGATAATCTTGTGTGATTCCTTGCCTGTAACCAGGACCTCCATAGCAGTCTAAAGGCATCAGAAGCCCCAGTTGCTCTCCTGTGGTCATTTGTAATATCACAGGTGTTCCAACAAAACAAACACACAACACCTCAAGAAGAATATACTTAGTGCTTACAGCCCTCGGGGCTTCTGCAGCGTTGCCTTTGCTTTCCTACTGAGCCAAACTTGGAACAACTGCAGGCCATTGTTAGTGCACACTGTATTATGAGTGATGTCAGGCACAGATTTCAATGGTGGCTCTGAGAAACCTTCAGAATAAAACTGAGGAAATCTGTTCTTTTCCTCCAACCATGGTGCTTCCAAGGTGGCCTTTCTCTCCAAACTAATATTTGAAGAACAGAAGACAAAGGAGCAAGCTAACACCAATGAATTGCAAACAGAAGACAGCAATGAAAAAAGGTGTATGCTTGAGTGTTATTTCCTTTAGTCCTGAGTAAATCCTCATCACTCTCAATACGCAGGTTCAAAGACACACAATGAGGGCTGGAGAGATGGCTCAGCGGTTAAGAGCACAGGCTGTTCTTCCAAAGGACCCGGGTTCAAATCCCAGCACCCACACGGCAGTTCACATCTGTCTGTAATGGCCAGGCATGGTGGCACACGCCTGTAATCCCAGCACTTGGAAGGCAGAGGCAGGTGGATCTCTGTGAGTTCGAGGCCAATCTGGTCTACAAAGTGAGTCCAGGACAACCGAGGATACACAGAGAAACCCTATCTCGAAAAACCAAAAAAAAAAAAAGGCACACAATGACCTTCTCAAGGTCATGAGATCACACATCAGACCATAACTAAGACTCAGCTCTACCAACTCAGACTTAGTTCTCTCAGTACAGAAAGGCAGACCCCCAGCATTTAAAAGGGTCTTGCTTCAGCAGTGAGTTGGAGACTTGAGAATTGGCTGGGTCTCTGACCCTAGAATAGTGGGGAGAGTCCAGAGAGAAAGGCTGGAGTGAAATCCACTTTTAGTGGCACCTGAGCAATGGAAAGAAAACTGGTCCCAGGGAGCTGAGAGTGAAGAGGCACATGGAGGTCTCAGTGGTCCTGGGTCCTGTTGTCTCCTTTATCCATTGTCAGGCCTCTTATTTCTAGATTCTGAAATGTGGTTGCCTCATTCATGCCAAAACACTCAACTTAATGATACTCTCTGAGGGATGTTTGTGTTTTGATAGAGGGTCTAGACAGACAGTAGTAGCTCTTAAGAGAGAAATGAGTTGTCTGTGTTTGAATTGGCAATTGTGAGCAGTTTGCTCAGAAGGTGTTTAAAGGGGAACATGCCTCCCCTTGAGTCTGAACCTAAATGAAAGACTGATGGAGGTCTAGCAATACAATGAAGATTGTTCCTAACAGTCAGTGTGCATATGAACCTGTACCTGGGACAGAGCTAACACTCCTCCAGCTGTGCCCTATGGGGGACATTTAGAAATGGATCAGGATAGTTGTTACAGTAGGCCTTGTGGCTGCCACCTTCTGAAAGTTTCCCATATGACCCAGGAGGATAAGTACTTTGAACATATTACCCCATGTAATCCTCAGGACAGCCACATGAAGCTGCTATGTTTATGTGTTATACCTATGTAACCAATGAGAGGCTGCAGTTAGCAAATAGTGAAACTGGTTCCACGGTCCAGACTACTAACCAACTCCATCTATTTCATTCTATGAACTCATGTCCTGGAGTCTCAGAAGGACCCAGCCATAAATGGCATGGAAACCCTGCGTTAGTATTTCGGTACTAAATGTGTTCTTTCACTTCTTTTTGTTTCCTTTTCTTCCAGCCCAATAGCTGACTGGTACTTAGATTGTTACATTTCTAGAATTTTGTAGGTCAGTTATTACAACCATTATTAAAAATTAACTTATATCTAATCTTACAGCTAAATAAATTCTATTTAAAACAAGGAGAATACTCAACCCTCATTGCTTCCTGATTCTTTCACCACTCTTCCTGTCCTGTGCTCCTGATGCCATTTGTGTCCTGTCTGCAAGGAACATGCTTGCAATGAGGCCCCACTGCCTACCTTCCGACTCACCATGCACTGATTCCATCGTGATAGCTTGCAATTAGCCAAGATGGAAGGGTTTACACTACAGCCACTGGCAAATACCATAAGCCAAAATCGTCTTAGAAGGTTAGCTCCTAAGCCTTAACCATCATAGCAAGGGAAACATTGCTGATGCACACAGGTGGGGAGGAAGGACTTGAAAGGAGTACACAGGTGACAATCACACAGCAAATGGTTCCGGAAATGCACTTCTATGGGGAAAGAGACCCTGAGGTTTCCAAGATGCTTCTAAGAGTATTTCTTGCCTAGAACACCCTTCCAAACTGCCCTCCATCCTACCCTGACCTATGCCGTTGTGCAGAATCCTATCTGATGGATTTCAGAGAGAACCATGACCCACAAGACCAGCCTATTGGCAACCCTGACCTAAAAGCCAAACCAAGCTCTATAAAACTGGAATCCTCCATCATTTTCTCTCAGGTTCCCCTCCTTCCATCTTGCTTACCTATAGGTCAAAATGTTCTCTAAAGAAATGCTTTGCCTTGAAACTTGAGATTGGAAACCCCTAACATTTGAGAAGGACATAATAAGCAGTGGTTTCAAGTATCACATAAAATGTGTTGCCAAGGAAAGAATGTGAGCTCCTGGTGTGCTATGAAGCCAAGGGGCAGAGAAGGCAATAGATGAGGGGATCTCATAGGAAAGACAGAGCCCAGCGCCTTCCCTTCCTGCTCTGGCTTCTTTATTTGATGCAACCCAACAAGGACACTGCCAGGGAGGGCATAGTTCCCACTGTCACAAAAGTCACAGGACCCTGGAAGTCCTGTGCCTGGAAGCAGGCAGGTGCTCTGAGGTGAATCAGGGGACTGAATCAAGGGACTGGGGAGAGGGCTCAGTCGGGGAATCATGTGCTGTGTGTATGTGATGACTAGAATTCCTGTCCCCGGAACTCATACAAAAGCCAGGTGATGTAGTATGTGCCTGTAATTCCAGCAGTGGGGAGCAGAAAGAGGAGGATCCCCAGGACTGAGATTCACTGATTCAGTGAGAGACCCTGATTGCAAAATTAAGAGAAACATACCCATCCATCATCAAACTTTGTTCTCTACATACATATTTGTGCATGCCCCCATTATACCACACACATGCACACACACACACACCAGTACATCTGAGTCCATTGGTTTTCATGTAAGGGATATGACAGAAGTGAGGCTTTCCAAGGCTGCAGCTCAGATCTGACTTCTAGAAGAGGAGAAAGAGTCACAGGATGAACATAAAATCTGGCTTTGATTAAAATCCAGCTCTAAATGGCATCAAGAGCTATGTCCCCTAGCTAGGTTGTCAAATTTCTGATTATTTGTTCTAAAGACTTCCTTCAAATGGTCAACTGAAGAAACGCCACTGAAAAGAGACCCGAGAGATCTAGTTTCCCAACAGCAGAACACAGCAGTTAACCTATGCAGGCTAGAGTTTGTCTTTCCGACAAGTGAAACATCCCCTGTCCTTTTCAAACCTTGTTTGGGGGATGGAGATGAGGAAGCAGAGGAACATCTGGAGACACTTCACTCTCTTCTAATTCATATACAGAGTTTTTTAGGTTTTCTTATGATGTTACAGATAAGCATCAGTAGCAAACCTGAGTTGCTTTCTTTCCACCCCTTCGTCCATGGAAAAGACTTTAAGCTGCATTTGATATCATTTCTTTGAGTCCTTTGGAATGTGCTCATTCTTACTGTTAGTTTGTTCCCTGTGACATGAGGGAATAGCAATGTAAAGCTACCAGGCAGAGTACACAACACGCAGAGATTCACTGGCCCTCACGCCTGCCTTATTTTTCGTTAACCCCCCTTCCCTGTTCATGTTTGTCTCCATTTAAACTCATAATTGGATGGAAGGAAGAAAATGCTACCAGCAGTGAATAGAAACTGCGATAAGACCCGTGGCCCTGATACTATTTCAGAACCTTGCGCTGCCCTGACAAGTGGGACCACTGCTTCTCTCCCTGCATTCTAAAGAAAGAAATGGGCTTCACCCCTGGCCCTAGCCTCCCAGAACCCCTTATCTCAGCTGTCCCCTGCCTCTGCCTGACAACACTGTCTCTGAAATTTACTTCTGGGTCTATCAGATCACTTGTCAAAGAAGCCTTCATGGTTTAATTCTTTAATTCCAGGCCACTGTTAGTTACTCCCAAGATCAGAATTGAGCGTGGCTCTAATCCTATAGCCTGTCAATTCATTTTAACTTCAATCTTCCCACTACCTTATTCCCAGAACCTGTTTCCTGCTCTCACAAAAGCTTTGAGGGTATATACATTCCCAATCTCCAGTCCATATGTATTTGGCAACTGATAATAATAGTTTTCATAATTGTTGCCTAATTGTTCTTATTGTTTTGTATTGTATTTATTGTTACAAGAAGAAGAAGAACCTTTCATTGGACTAAAAGGGGGAAATGTTGAGGGGAAAAAAAGATACACCTTAAATTAAAAAAAAAAGATATTGGAAAACAGCATTGAAAAACTGTACTTTTAATTTTTATCAACAAAAATATAATTATGGGCAAAAAGTAGGCTCAGCAGGTGAAGGTGTTTGTCATCAAATATACACAATATTATAATAATGATAAAAATGATTAGGTTCTTTCTATTACAGCCTGAAAAGACTAAAATTCCCATCCAAAACAGTTCTGAATGTAGGCTAGAAATTTTTACATTGTTCTTTTAACTTAATATTAAGAATACAAAAGATCATGCATCTGCATTTGGAATGTGCTTATTTTGATGAAAAATGGAAGTGTTGCTTTTAGAAGTGAAATAACTTATCACCATAATGAGCTTATTATTCACTACATAGTGAACACTGGCATTTAAAAATTATTTAAATGAGATATATTTGAATAAGCAAAAAAAAAAAAAAGCCTCTTTGGGGGTGGGGGGGAATTGAGAGCCTTAAATTGACCTGAGTGATCAAAAGTGACCTGTAGAAAAAGGCTAATTAAATTATTTAACCAGTATTTAGATTATATTTAATTGGTTAGAAGTGTTAACCCTTAACCAGCCATTATAAATGAGCACAGAGACACCACAAGGATTTTTACAAGCTTTGGCCTGAATTGTGCAATCTTAGCCCATCTAAACTAGCTGATAATTCTATTCCTCAAATATGACCTCATATATACATACGTCCCTGGACTGCTTGCTATTTTCCACACTAGGCAGCTGTTCCAGGCCATGTGAAATGGTGATCTTTTCTCTAACGCACAGCATGTATCCTCCTTCCTGCTCTTTCTGCTTATCTTGGAGGCTCCTTTTATTTCATCTCCTGGAGGCTTCTTCCCATGAACCTCTCTGCTTCAGAAATCCAAGCACCTTAGTCCCACCTACCTCTGTCTTTGCCCAATCTCAGGCCTCAGCATTTATTCAACCAATCAGAAAGTGCCTCAGAAGGGGCAGTAACCAGATCTCAGCATTGAAATTAGCCCTTTTTAGATCTTCCCTCAACAGTGGCCAGAAGGTTAACATGAATATTCATGAGCTGGGGCACTTTTCAGGCCATGTCATTCACTATTTTGGATCTCATAGTAGCCCAGGTACTTGTTTTGTCTCTCTCTATCCTCAAAGACAGATAGTAATGTTGCTCAATACTGAGGAAAGAGTGTCCCCTAAATGAAGGGGGAAAGCCTTCCAAAAATCAGTCATGAGAGGAAGGCCCATCTCAACTGCACCCTGGAATCTAAGAGTTATTGAAGGATTGACTGCCTGGAGACTCCAATTTCAAAGTCCCAGAACATGCAGTTCTGATTCAAGGGGTCTAGGGAGAGGCCCGGGATTCTGATTGTTAATGCTCTCCGCTGCAAGTTCTGAAATCCAAAGCCAGGGTTCAGTGAGAAAAATGGAGCACAAGAAACAGAAGCAGGGAAAGTCCTCCGAAAGGAGAGCTGGTGACTGTAAGAGAAGGCAGGCAGGGAAGAGGTGACTGGAGGTGGCCCGGGCAGCATTTGGACTGCGAAACAAGGAGTAATGAGAGCCCCAAAGGGTCCTGAGCTGTGGGTGTTCATCATCCCATGGTAATAGAGGTCTCTCTTCTCACCATTGGGGGACGGCAGTGGAAGGTGGCAGGGACAGAGGATCAGAAAAGGCTTTGCAGGCTCATGGAGATGCAGCAGCTTAGTGGCCAGGATGGATGGATGAACCAGCTAGTGTAGAGCAGTCCTCAGTGCCAAGCATCACACAGAACTGGTCCCCAAATGAAGGGACTACTACTGTGTAAATCTTCCTTTGAGTGGTTTAGCCTTTAAATCCCTGCCTGGTGGGGATGGGAGTTTATATTTAAATCTCTGACCCATCCCTGACAAGGAGTCTCCCAGCAAGTCCCCAAGGTAGACAGTTATTTACCTTGAAAATCCCAGGCTACCTGAACAGGGATGTCATTCAGGACCTTCCCTGGGTGGTGTGAATTATCAGTCTCCTTCCTCCAACAGCTTGAAACTAAACCCTGCATGAGCTTTGCCTAGAAGCGGCAGAGAAGGAAATCGCTGAGCCTAAAGGTAAATGACCTCGGCTGCATTTGCTCTGCAAAGGGGCCAGAGGGAAAAGCACCCATTAAGTACCAAAGTGGGGGGGGCTGGGGGTGGAGCTCAGGGGTAGAGCAACTCCCCTCCCCCCCGTTAGAAGGTAATTTATTCTTCTATTCTCTCTGCCTCTTCCCAGGTACAGATTCAATTTCCATTAATACATAGGAGGTGGACATCTCTCGATTTTTAGTTCCAACACTGAGGGCAAAGGAAATGGCGTTCAGTTGGATTTATATGACCCTTACGAACGAGGGATTGTAATTCTCGTGTACCGTATCAGGGTACCGCAAAGAACGTTCTAGAAAATACGCTCAGAGGAGGACTAACTCGTTTTGATAAATTTCCACAAAAGTTGTTTTGGGAGGCAATTCATCGACTGGACAGACATCCTAAATCACAAACCCGTTCCCACTGGTTAGTAATTAAGTACATTTGATGGGAGGCGTAGAAGGCCCATCCATGGGTATGGATTTCACTATTTTGTCTAATTCTTTCTCTGTAGTTTTTAATCAGCTGTAGTAGGTGCTGGACCTCACTCACATTATTAACCCAAAGAGTCTGAAACTCCCACCCAAGTGAAGGCAGAAAGGAATTTCAGGCTGGTTGGCAGGTGAACTCCAGAGTTCCTCCTGTTTCTATCCTCACTTTCCCTCCTTCCCAGCTCAGGGCTGAGCTTACAGACACTTACCAGTGTGCTCAGCTTTTAACATAGGTGCTAGGGACCCAAACTTGTGTTATCACGTTTGCATGGCAAGCACTTTACTGACCCATCTTCCCAGCTACCAGAGTTCGACTTTATTAAAAGAAAATTTAGACAGACGCAAGTGTAGGGGTGGGACTAATGTCTTTATAATAGCCATATAAAAGATGCTGGTAGGGTTTGAAGTTATTATCTTTAAAGGGTTGTTGAGGAAGTTAAATGTGACCATAGAGGGACTGCCAGGTACATGAGAGGCTCACAGAAGATAAGGTAAAATTGTAGACAACCAGAGTTGGAAGGAAGCTAGGATATTCTCAGTGTAATAAAAGTTTATAGTTTTGTTTGTGAGATTCCCAGAGAGTATCCGGTTTATGTCTGGGAGGGGAGTGGATGGGGGTGGGCTGGGGTGGAGTGAGCAGACGTCCTTCAGTACAAAGGCCACACCCAGCCAGAGACTTTTGCGTCTTTTGTCTTGCAGTCTCAGAGTGAATTTCATGGACAAAGGAAGGGTGAGTTTCAGAAAGGAATTTTATTACAGGTGAGAGAAAGAAAGCACACAGGGGGCCTTCAAAGCAGGTTCCCAGAAGGGGCTGCAACTGGGGGTCCTGCTCTACATTAATAAGGCCGTACTGGGCTGAGGTGTGAGGGTGTGGGGATGTGAGATGGTCAGTCCAGTTGTCCCACTCATAAGATGTCTGGACTAGAGTTTTGGACACAGATTCCAGGGCTTCTGATCTCCCATAGCTTGTAGGTATCTGCGCTCATTAAAGCTGCCATTTCTTTCTTTAGAGGAAGAAAGACAAAAACCAGAAACTAGAACTTGAACCAGCACCCCTTAGTGTTTTGGTGTTTCTGGGCTCTGGTCAGGACAGTACTGCCATACAGCCAAGGACATTCTCAGCTTCTAAGACAGCACAGAATGGTTGTCGTGGACAAGGAGCAGGATCTGCTGATTTTCAAGACTCTACACCTGAACTGACTGCTTTCCTTCTCCTGTTCTCATGAGGAGTGAGGCCATATTTGAAGGTCACATGCTCTGGCGCCTTGAGCACAGACTACTGTTACTTTAACAGTATTTAAAAGCATCTTTATATAAAAAGAATTATTGCCTCTATGTAGGCAACCATACAGGAAATGTTGCCTATTTTCACAGGACTCTTCATTCTCAGCTGCCAGACACTTCAAGCAGGCTCTAGTGCTAGGGACTCCTTTTTCTTCTCAGGTCCCTATAACTGTTGTTGTCTTTCTATCCTTTCTTACTCTGAGGGATCAGCCACTACTGCTGTGCTCCCATGGTCCCCCAAATCCACTTTAGGAAGTCTCTGCCTCAGGTACTTCATTCTCTCTCCCACCGCACAAGTCAAGGGATAATAGATTCAGAAAATAATACAGACAAGTCAGAAACAAAAGACCTCAGAATGCTTCCCAATCATTTAAAGGAGAACCCACTACTCACTTCATCACCTGGTTTTCTTCAAACAGTGGGAAATCTAAGTCAAAGCCCAATGGAGGTCACTGGAATGCTGGTTATATTCCCCAAACTGCGGACCCAGAGCTTCCCCAACTCAGAAAAGGAACTCAACAGAAAAGAAGAATAAACAATAATAGTGAATAAAAAATAAATCATCACCTGCTGAAGGTGTAAGACAGGCTGAGAGGGTGGGGAAAGGACTTTAGGTGAATAAGGCAGGAAATAGGACTGCTCAGCAATACATAGGAAGCCCAGTTAAATCTGAATTTCAGAAAAGAAAAATGACAAATTTAGCATATCTTGTGCGACATTTAGTATGTGTTTACATTTCAGTGTTCACCTGAAATTCCGATTTAACTGGGTGTCTTATGTTTTCTATTTGTTGAATCTGACAAATGTAGGAGAGAATGGTCTGCAAAAAGTAGTCTAATAAAAACTAATTTATTTATTTACAAATGTCAAGGCTAGGGATGTAGCTCAGTGATAGAGCACTTACACAAGGCCCTGGGTTTGACTCTCAGTACTGCAAGTGTAGAGAGCTGCGACGTGCCGCGCCCTAAAGATGGCGCCAGTTTCCGCCTTCCACCAGCCCGACGGTGAGCGCTCTCGGTGGTAAACAAGTCCATATTTGGCTAAGACCGCTGATCTGGCTTGCTTCCGCATACGTGAGCCTCTAAGATAGCACCACGTGGCTTTACTTGATTGGCTTTTCATATAGTATTTAGCCTGTGGGTTGGGTCTGCCCAGGCATTCGGAAGACTGTTTTCAAGGGACCTGAATAAACTGCTTGAGAAGAGCTTTTGTGAGTTGCGTCATCCTTGCTGGTCGAGGGGGACGCGACAAGTGGTGGCCCGTACGGGGAACCAGAAAAGACTCAGAACTCCTGCAGTCAGGGGCAGTGCACTGGTAAGTTCCTGGGATAAATTGGGACAATAAAGTTTCATGGAAATAGCGAACAAAAGGTAAAGTTTCGCGGAGATAGCGAACAAAAGGTAAAGTTTCGCGGAGACAGTGAACAAAAGGTAAAGTTTCGCGGAGATAGTGAACAAAGGGTAAAGTTTTGCGGGAAGTTGCGAACAAAAGGTAAAGTTTCGCGGGGAAACTGCGAACCGAAAGTAAAATTTTTAATCATGGGATTGTCTGAGTCACATCCAATTTTTCTGGCTCTTCAGGAGCTACTTTTAGCTAGGAATTTGAAACTTAAGAAGTCTACCCTAGAGAGATTTTTGAATGAATGCGATTCCGTGGCTCCGTGGTTTGCGGTATCCGGGAATCTTACGGTATCCTGGGACAAATTAAGCAGGGACTTGGATTTTGCTTGGGAACAAGGTACTCTAAAGCATGGAGTAAGACCGATTTGGAAGATGGTGAGGAGTTGTTTAGAAGATCAGAGATGCTGTAACGCAATCAAGGAGGGAGAATCAGCCTTGGAACTGCTGCAAGGGGAAAGATCTGAGCAGGTAGACAGTGAAAAGGAAAGTAACAAAGGCAAAAAATTTGAGCAGGCAGACAGTGAAAAGGGAAGCAAAAAGAAGGTTCCTCTCTATCCCGATCTTAGAGATTTTAGAGATTTTGAAGACTCAGAGGCACGGATTCTGAAGAGGAGCTACACGCTCTAATAGAACAGTTGGAGAAGACTGCTATTAGAAAAAGGGAAAAGAAAAGGGTAAAAGAGAAAGACACGTTGGCGGCAGTCGGTGTAAGTGAAACCGTTGCCGCGGCGCCTTCAGCCACGTTGGCGACGGTCGGTGTAAGTAAAGCCATTGCCGTGGCGCCTTCAACTCCCCCTCCATACCCAGAAGACGTTCAGATAAATCAGCCTGTTCAGTCCCTGAAAGTAGGGAGATCTTTCTGCCCGGGGATGTGGACACAAGTAAGAACAGAATTACAGTTTGCCTATCTGGTATACCAAGACCCACAAGGGAACAGGTACGAGGAACCGCTTGATTTTAAGGTAGTTAAATCCCTTGCAGAGTCGGTTCGTACCTATGGCATTACCGCTTCTTTTACAATGGCTCAAGTGGAAGCATTAAGCAGACATTGTATGACTCCGAGTGATTGGAGTGGCCTGGCCCGCGCCTGCTTAAGTCCAGGGCAATACTTAGACTGGAAAGCTTTCTTGATTGAGTATGCCACTGAGCAAGCAGCCACTAATCAGAGAGATGGAAATCCAGCCTGGGATAGAGATATGCTGCTTGGGCAGGGGAGATTTGCCAACCAGCAGACAGGATATCTCAATCAGGTTTATGAACAAATAAACCAGATAGCTATCAAGGCTTGGAGATCTCTTCCTAACAAAGGGGAGGTGAGTGGGAACTTAACTAAGATTCTACAGGGCCCCATGGAGCCCTTTTCAGACTTTGTGGCATGAATGGTGGAAGCAGCAGGGAAGATTTTTGGTGACCCGGATGCTGCCTTGCCACTAATAAAACAGTTGGTCTATGAGCAATGTACCAAAGAGTGTAGAGCCGCTATCACCCCTTACAAGAACAAAGGGCTAGAAGCCTGGATGAAAGTGTGTAGAGAACTTGGAGGGCCGTTAACTAATGCTGGTCTTGCTGCCGCAGTAGTACAGTTGACCAGAAAAGGTGGAGGAAGTTCAGGAGTTTGTTTTAAGTGTGGCAAGATGGGACACTTTAAAAGAGAGTTCCCGGGGGAAGGAGTACAGAAAGTACAGGAAGTGTACAACGCCCCAGGCGGCCGGGGTTATGCCCAAAATGTAAAAAAGGGGAACCATTGGGCTAATGAATGCCGTTCAGTGACAGACATCCATGGCCAGCCTTTAACTCAAGGTTATGGTGGCGCTCGTCCAAAAAACGGACAGCGGGGCCCACGACCTCAGGGCCCACAAATATATGGGGCAGTAGAGAATCAGGACAAAGAACAGAATCAAGAGAGATGGCCAACCCTCCGCCATCCGAGAGACCACAGAGAGCCACTACAGGCTCAGCAGGATTGGACCTCTGCTCCACCACCAGACTCGTATTAACGCCCCAAATGGGGGTCCAGTTAATTGAAACAGATTTTAAAGGACCCCTTGAACCTGGTACAGTTGGTTTGCTGTTAGGGAGGTCATCATCAGCCTTGAGAGGACTTATTGTCCATCCTGGGGTTATAGATCCAGATTATACAGGAGTGGTTAAGATCATGGTAGCCTCCTCCTATGGTATAACAGCTATCTCTCCTGGAGATAGAATTGCTCAGTTGATCATGTTGCCGAGCTTACATGATCGCTATGCGGCAAAGGATCGAGAGAGAGGAAAAGATGGTTTTGGGTCCACGGGCACAGATCTGACTTTTCTCTCCTTGGATTTGGACCAACGCCCTGTCTTGGAGTTAAAAGTTGATGGTAAAAAGATCCTGGGACTTTTGGATACTGGGGCTGATAGGAGTATCATAGCAAAGAAAGACTGGCCTTCAGGTTGGCCCGTACAAGCCTCTTCTCAAACACTTCAAGGCCTGGGTTATGCTAAGACTCCAGATATGAGTGCAAGATTATTAAAGTGGCAGGACCAAGAAAACCACTCAGGAGAAATGCAGCCATATGTACTTGAGCTCCCTATCTCCCTTTGGGGAAGAGACCTTTTAAAAGATATGGGATTTAAATTGAGTAATGACTATTCTGATTCAGCCCAACGTATGATGCAAGATATGGGATATGATCCAGGCTTTGGAATAGGAAAATATTTACAGGGGCGGAAAAGTCCCATATCTATGCAACAAAGACAAAAGAGACAGGGCCTGGGTTTTTCCTAGGGGCCACTGAGGAGGGCATTCCCATAACTTGGAAGACGGAGGACCCGGTATGGGTTCCTCAGTGGCCACTTTCCTCTGTAAAATTGAATGCGGCCAAAGAGTTGGTGGATGAACAGATGTCTTTAAAGCATATAAAACCATCTGTATCTCCCTGGAATACACCTATTTTTGTCACTAAAAAGAAATCTGGAAAATGGAGATTGTTGCATGACCTGTGTGCCATAAACCAACAAATGCAGATCATGGGCCCAGTGCAACGCGGCTTGCCGCTTTTATCATCTTTGCCAGCCTCATGGCCCATTATAGTTATAGATATAAGAGATTGTTTTTTCTCCATCCCTTTGTGTGCCAAAGATAGTGAGAGATTTGCTTTTACTGTTCCATCCTGTAACCATGAGGAACCTGATCAGCGGTTTGAATGGGTAGTATTACCCCAGGGCATGGCAAACAGCCCCACTATGTGCCAACTGTATGTGGGGGAAGCCATTGCTCCCTTGAGAAAGAATTTTCCAGATTTGAGATGTGTTCATTATATGGATGATATCTTACTGGCAGCTAAGAGTGAACAAATGTTAGATCAGGCCTATGAAGAATTAGTTCAATTATTAAAAAAGAAAAGGTTGTTTATTGCTCCTGATAAGGTTCAAAAGGAAAATGTGGTTGATTATTTAGGAGCGAAGGTTGGACCTGAAAAGATAATACCTCAAAAGATTGAGATAAGAAAAGATAATTTAAAGACTCTAAATGATTTTCAAAGGTTGTTAGGAGATATCAATTGCCTAATTCTCCTAGGCAATTAACAGTAGAAGCAAGAAAAGCTTTATGTAAAGTGGAAGAAAGGTTACAGAGTGCCTTCCTAAAGAGATGGCAGGAAGGACAGCCCATTGCATTGTGCATATTTGCCACCTATGGTCAACCTACAGGATTGTTATGGCAGGACGGACCATTATTATGGACCTATTCAAAGATTTCTCCAAAAAAATCCATGGAACATTATCCCACTGCAGTTGCTGCTTTAGCCTTAAATGGTATCCAACAATGCTTGCAGTCTTTTGGAGTTGCTCCTGCCAGTATAATAGTGCCCTATTCCAGTCATCAAATTAAGATTTTGTGTGGCACTGTGGATGATTGGGCAATATTGCAATGTAGCTTTGAAGGAGTGATTGATAACCATTATCCTAAGCATCCATTACTATCATTTTTTAAGGAGCACCCAGTGATATTCCCTAAGGTTACTTCAGCAGTACCACTTCAAGGGTCACCAAATGTGTTTACTGATGGCTCAAAGACAGGCTGCGGAGCCTATTTGATAGAAAGACAAGAGCCCGTGTTATGTCAATTTCAACCGGGCTCCCCCCAAATAGTAGAGTTGAAAATAGTAATTGAGGTGTTTAAAAGATGTCAATTTGCATTCAATTTGATCTCAGATTCAGTTTATGTGGTCAACGCAGTGAAAGTATTAGAATTAGCAGGTCCTATTAAGAATAGTAGTACTGTACGTGCCTTATTACAAGAGTTACAAGTTTTAATCTGGCAAAGAAAAAGGTGTTTTTATATTCAACATATCAGAGCACATACAGGATTACCTGGACCATTAAGTGAGGGTAATGATAAAGTTGATCAATGGACTAGGATGACATGCATTTTTTGGAGCTCATTCCTGGACCAAGCCAGACAGTTTCACCAATTATTTCATGTAAATGCAAAAACTCTACAGCAGAAATTCCATTTGTCTAGAGCAGATGCTAGACAAGTGGTTTTGGACTGTCCTCAGTGTGTGATTCATCATCATCCTCCCAGTGTGGGAGTGAACCCTAGAGGGTTGATGCCACTCAAAATCTGGCAAATGGACGTTACCCACATTTCAGAGTTTGGAACCTTAAAATATATTCATGTATCTGTGGATACCTGCTCAGGTATCATACATGCTACACCTATGAGTGGAGAAAAGGCTCGCAATGTCATAGGGCATTGCTTAGAAGCCTGGGCTGCATGGGGAAAACCACGGCAGCTGAAAACGGACAATGGACCAGCCTATACGGCTCAGTCCTTTGTCTCCTTCTGCAACCAGATGGAGGTACAGTTTAATCACGGATTACCATATAATCCTCAAGGACAAGGAATTGTGGAGCGTGCTCATCGCACCTTGAAAGAATGCTTGCAAAAACAGAAAGGGGGAATAGGCCAAGGCCATACCCCCAAGGAGAGAATGTCTTTAGCCTTATTTACTTTAAACTTTTTCAATTTGGATGCTCAAGGGCGCTCAGCAGCGGACAGATATCAGGATTCCCATGGTCCACCTAAAAGCATGGTGAAGTGGAAGGATATTTTGACAGGCTCTTGGCGGGGGCCTGACCCCGTGCTAACATGGGCGAGAGGGTCTGTTTGTGTTTTTCCTCAGGATCAACAAGATCCAGTGTGGGTGCCTGAATGCCTTGTGAGGAAGATTCGTCATGAAGACCTTCCTAAGGATCCTGGTGATAGTAGCAGTGAGTATGTCAGGAATGACCGAGCCGAGATGGGGGATCCTGTCGATATTCCCAAAGCCGATGCCAGTCAGACATGATGCAACTGTGTTTCCACGCTTATTTAGCAGTAATAGAAGCCTAGGCTTACCCTACCTTCCCTTTGATGAACAGAGAAGCCCTATAGAGGGTAATAGAAATGTCAGCTTGAAGGGTAGTCTGTGCTTTTTAATGAGCTTCAATAGGTCAGATGATACAGAATGCATTAAATTGTCTCAGCAGTCAGCAGATTTTTTACCACAACTGAGGTTTGGGGGTAGGAGTGGTGGTTTGTTTTCAGGCAACGGTTCTCGCCTTGAAGGATAGTGGCCCACACAAGTCTCTGACCGGGACCCCCCCAGACAGCCACGCTGGGCACCTTTTTGTAGAGGATCCACAGGAGAGGAAGGACCTTTTCCCTGGACTGGATGTCAGGAGCGCAAAGCAGTTTGGGTTCAACAAGATTATTTTTCCTTTAGCCCCATGATTAGTAATATAGTGAATAAGTCTTGTACAGGAATGCTTGATATATCTACTAGGGATCCTCAGCAGACTGCCACCAATCCTTTTGATTTGTGGCTTTTGTGTGGGGTAAATGGAAGTTGCATGGACTTGGGACCTGTCATTATGCTTGGCGGAGGAATTTATCAAAGAGGTAATTTTTCCCTAGGGTCCGCTACCAAATTGGATTTTTCTAGTGGTAGTGGCTCTGGTACTTGGAATTCTTTGTTTCATTCTTACCGCAATAAGACCTTTTCAGCTTCGCCAGTATGTCTCTTGCCTCCTTTTCTGTGGATTGTAAGTAATGCGAGTGTATCCTTGGATGAAGAAAAGTTAGTATGCACTCCGGGCACATGTTTTTATGCCCTATGCTGGAATGCCATAGCCTTTCCTGTGGCTGTAGTGACTAGAATGCCTCGATATGTACCAGTTCCTGTAGAGGCCCCTAATACCATGATGCTATTCAGGTTTAAAAGAGATTTTGGCATCACTGCAGCTATTGTTACTGCCATCACTATTGCTGCTGTGGGGGCTACTTCCTCAGCTATTGCCTTGTCTAGTTCTATACAGACTGCCAATGCCCTGAATAACATCTCAGCCACTGTAGCACAGGCATTGGATACTCAGACCTCTATGAATTCTCATCTCAAAGGAGGCCTTATGATAGTTAATCAACGCATAGATTTAATACAAGAACAGATTGATTCTCTTTGGCAACTAGCACAATTGGGGTGTGAGTGGAAAATGCAAGGTTTGTGTGTTACTTCCGTGCAGTATCAAAATTTTACAAAGGCTGCTAATTTGTCTAGACAATTGTCAAAGTTCCTCTTACAGGATTGGTCGGCTGAATTTGAAAATTTGATGAGAGAGATGAGAGAGACAATCGTCCACATCAACTCCACTCGGGTAGATTTGAGCCTAGCTACTGGTTTGACTTCCTGGATACAGACGGCTATGGATCATCTTAAGGAGTGGGCGGGCGTAGGCTCGTTGGCGATACTGATGATACTAGCCTCTCTGGTTTGCCTATGGTGCATCTACAAAATGAGAGCCACACAAAAGCGTAATGCAGCCATGATTATACAGGCCCTTGTCACCATTGAGGCGGGCCAGTCCCCTCAGGCATGGCTCGCTGCCATGAAGCCTTAAATCTTCACTGAGTATAGTCCCTGCCCACTGAGGTATTCGTTCCATGGATATTAGGGTCTGGCAAGTCAATGACGGAGTAGACGGGTAAGTCTCGGCCACCTAAGACAGGGCAGTCCCGAGTGGGGAGGCTGACCCAGAGACGGGTAAGAGTTTGAGCACCGCCCTCCTACAGGCTCAGACCCACCGTGAGATCCCCAGATATGGGGATTACGTAGCCTTTCCAGGGACTTATACCAACTTTAGAAAAAATAAAAAAGGGGGAACTGTAGAGAGCTGCGACGTGCTGCGCCCTAAAGATGGCGCCGGTTTCCGCCTTCCACCAGCCCGACGGTGAGCGCTCTTGGTGGTAAACAAGTCCATATTTGGCTAAGACTGCTGATCTGGCTTGCTTCCGCATACGTGGGCCTCTAAGATAGCACCACGTGGCTTTACTTGATTGGCTGTTCATATAGTATTTAGCCTGTGGGTTTGGTCTGCCCAGGCATTCGGAAGACTGTTTTCAAGGGACCTGAATAAACTGATTGAGAAGAGCTTTTGTGAGTTGCGTCATCCTTGCTGGTCGAGGGGGACGCCACATGCAAGGACAGGTCGTTTTATTCTGAGAATAGATTGCTATCTGTGTCCTTCTTGCTCACTCTATTCCTTATCTGTGGAGCCCAGTGTGTGGCCCTTCTCTCTGGCCACTAGACTGTAAGGTCATGGGCCTATTTTCTAGATGAATATTGTGGGTGGTGCTTGTCTCTGCATCTTAATAAGACCAATGTGCCTTTATTTGTTGTTTGGTGTGTGTGTGTGTGTGTGTGTGTGTAAGATATGTGAATATGCATGTTCGTGGGTGTAGATATGGACACATCCATGTACATTCAGGGGTCAGAGGACAGTTAGCTCAATCCTCCTCATCTTCCACCTTGTAAGAGACAGCCTCTCTTCCCCACTGCAGAAGCCGAGCTAGATGACCTGTGGGTTTCTGGAGATTTTTCCTGTCCCTGCCTCGTTCCTGTAGGTGCCCTGGGATTACAAATGCTTGAGCTACTGTCTCGGGCTTTTATGTGGGTTCCAGGGTTCCACAAAAAAATGAAGGTGGTCAGACTTATACAGCAAACATTTATACCCACTGAGCTAACTCCCCAGTTCCTACTGTGCTTTAAATCCCAGAAGTTCAGAAAACAGAAGCATTCAAGCAGAGGGAAACTATCAATGTAAAAAGTGGTTCCTAATCCTCTTGATCCTTTAAGAAGAGTGTTTGGGGCCGGGAGGAATGTTTGAGCACCAAAACATTGCTGGGTGTCTATTGTAACAAACAGGAGGATAGGGAGAGAGGACATGGACCCCACCCTCAGGAATTTCTCAGTGTACTTGAGGTAAATGAATTTCTTAATCAAGCAACTATCAGGGGTGATCATAGCACACAGCACGCGCGCACACGCGCGCACACACACACACACACACACACACACACACACACAAGCCATCAGCAGCTCCCGGCTCCATGATTGCCGCAGCTGGGCTGGTATACATCCCTCTGTAAATGGCAAATAAGCAGAAAATGCATGCAACTGTCAGAGTCTATTATGTACAGCGGTGGGAACATTTTGGTGTAGGGTCCCTGAGCGCCCAATGCGTCAGGGGCTGGGTGTTGCTTTGCACAAAGAATATATGTGCATTAAAAAAAAGCACCCAGGGATTAGAATTCTGATTTTTATACCAGTTATAAGCAAGCGTTCTCACCCTCTCTTCTGAAGGAAGAGAGGGAGAGGTGAGTATCCTAGAATATAAGCGAGTAACTCCGAGGAGCCAACTGCCTTTGCTGCTATAAATTCAGTCACTGCCATTGTGCTTACGTACACAGTGGTGGAGACAAAGTTCCAGGGGGGGCTGGGGAGATGGCCCAGTGGGTAAACTGTGAGAACCCAAGTTTGGGTCCCCAGTATCCACAAATGACCTCAGTGTTGGGGTATAGAGACAAGTGGGTCCTGAGTGCTTGACAGCTGGGCAGGCATCTGAACTCCAATAAAGAACCCCGTCTGAGCAACATAAGGTGAAGAGTGACAGAGAGAGATACCGTATGTGTCCTTCTGGCCTCCACATGTGCACATACCTAAGAGTGCATACATCTGCACATACACATGTACACACACGAATGTACCACACACATGCATATGGCACAAACATATCAATAAATAAACTCCTTTCAGAAATTAAAGGTAGTTGTGGAACAATTAGCCACTCATGTCCAAACACACAGACACATGAAGGATTTGTGGGCAATTGCCTCCCAACAGTACCATACGGCATCATACAATGAAGAGGAAAAGAAGGTCCATTGAACTGGTATGGCTGGAAGAGGAGCTTGGTGGTTGAGTGTTTCATCACAAAAGGAGAGTTCGAAGCTGGTAAAGGGAACCTTGAGTCTGTCAGTGTCCATAACACTGAAAAATCTTTGTCACAACAGTGAGGGGCATCCATTGGTGGGAAGCCCTGTGAGTAAATTCCCTGAGGCAGAAGATGGTCACACCTCCAAGGCTCTGTGACAGGAAATCCACTTTAGAGTAAGAGACAAAGTTTTCGGAAAATGACACTGCATGCTAGAGCAACCTCATTCTCTGTGTTTTAAGATGTACACAGGATTTGTTTTCATCGAGAATGATAAGGTCTCAGACATAGAGACAATTGCTTTTACAAGAATAGCTTATTACTTTTGAGACTGGGGGAGGACCACCCCCCCATCCCTTGCTGTGCCTACACCCCCAAGGCACACAGCGAAGACCAGGGTCAATCAGGAAGCAGAAGGAAGGAGGGAGGCTGCCTAGGCCAGAGCTTTCAGTGGACAGAGAGGTAGAGTAAGTGTCTGTCTGAGCAAGCAACTCGCCAGTGGCTAATTTGAACAAGGAAGGAGGTGGATCCTGGGTTATAGGCTTGGGGTCTAACTTGGGGTGACTTAAGGTAGGGAACAGTGTCCCAAATTGATAAAAAGACAGGATATGGGCTCTCGATTAGTTTTGCTGCATATTAACGGTAAACTGTCTGCTATCTCTAGTAATTAGCTGATCCTGAGAGGACAGTGCCTCCCCCCACATCTGAAAGACGCGAGTGTCAACACATCAAAAAGTATAGAAAGGGATAAAACATGACTAGCACAACCCCTTCCGTGGAAAAATCTCAATTTCCGGATGAATGAAACTGTAATCTAAAAGCTTTCCTCTCTCGTAGGAAGGTCCTGTGGGTGGAAGGAATTGTAATCATTGTGGAGAATTCCCCCTTCACAGTTGGCTAGCCAAGTGGGGTGAGGCCCAAAGAAAGACAGTGGGAACAGCAGAGCTTAGAGAATGTCAGCAGTCTGTGAGGAAGAGAGCATAGACATTCATAAGATGACAGTCCTTCTGAGGGTGTGCCCAAGGACCGGCCAGAAAAGGAAGATACACCAGTTAACGTTTCTGGTTGCAAACAACAAAATCCACTTCAGCCAGTTGAATCAAAACATAATATTAAGGCCAGGTATGTTGCTGCATGCCTATAATTCTAGCACAAAAGAGGCTGAGAGGGGAAGGTTTCAAGTTCAAGGCCAGCCTGGGCTACATACGGAGTCCCTGTCTCAAAGCAGAAAGAAGGAGGGAGGAGGAAAAGGCACAGAAAGTATTTACAGGATATTACAGGGCTAGAGAGTTACACTGCCAGGGACTTCTAAACAGAATTAACAAAAATAAACAAACAACACAACAACAAACCCCCCACCCAACTATATCATATAACTCTCCTAACAGAAACACCATGGCTATTACCTTCTCTGCTACATACTGTGATGGTTGGTGAGGAAGGATAGAGAGAAAGATGTTGAAAATGATGGGGAAATAAGAGAGAGAGGAGTCCATCACCCTGGGTTCTGGTTGAAGTCTTTCTCCTGCTGAGAAGCAAGAACTCCTGTAAAACTTCCAGCATTTGTTGCACCAATTGCCTATATAGAGGTAGCATCACACTAAAGCTATTTTCAGATAAGAACATTTGCTTAAACCGTGTTTCCCTTCCCAATTGTAAGCCTACAATTTTCCAGGACTCTCACCAGAAACACCATTTACAGTACAAAAAAAAAAAAAAAAAAGTTTCAAGCCCCTTACCCAGCCCTAGAGGCTCCTGATTTTATCAGATAATTCCATCATCCAAGATACCTGTGGAGTCACCCTAAAATTTCACTTATAAAAAAGAAAGAGAAAAGGAAAAAACAAGTTTCTTAGCAGCAGCACTTTGAGATATGTTTCCGGAGCCACCAAAAGCATATACATGGCTGAAAGAAAACAATGTGGCTCTCCCCAGGAAGCCCCACACCAATGCTTGGATGTCTTCTTTTCCCATGGGCATCTTTCTTTCCTTAACCCCTGTGCTTAACATACATGTTTAAAATGTCTTTAATAATCTCCACCTCTTCCTGGAAGCTTGCATCCATGCTGTCTGATCTTCTCTATTCTTTCTCTAAGCAGCCTTCTTTTGACTTTTAATATATTCCAACTCTGCTTGCTACTGCCTTGTCTTGAAGTTCTTGTCTACACTGAAGACAGGATTTGGTTTTATTTGAGCTGCCCCCCACCCCCCACCCCCCACCCCCCAAAAAAAGATTAATAGAATGAAAGAGTCTATGTGATACTGCTGACACTGGATCCTGAGTTCAGAGTCTGTTATCCCCACTGTCAAGCCTACCACGAGAAAAAAAAAAAAAGTCAAATTCTCCCATAACATGCAGAGTCCTAAATGCTAGTGAAACTAGGGAATGTAAGCCCTCACTTTCCAGCTCTAACCTCAGGAAGTCAAACCAAGATGGGACTGAGTTTGGATTGGCCAGTTCACATTGTGTTGTGACGTTTTCTCCCAAGGGTGAATGTGTTTGAGCACTCAGTTTCTAATTGATACCCTGCTGTGGAAGGTGATAGAACTTTTAGGGTGTGTATCCTAGTTGACAGAAGTGGGTCACCGGAGGTTATCTCCACTTCTGCTACCTGTTCCACCAGATGTGAGGAGTCCCCTCCTCACCTTTCCTCTACTATGGTTGCAGCTGCTCCAGCTGCTGTTCCTTCTCACCATGCTAACTAAATCCTCTGAAACTGTGAGCCCAAACCAACCTTCCCTCCCTTAAGTCCTTCTGTTGGGGATGTTGTTTAGAATGGTAAGAAAGGCAACCAATAGGGGATTGAGTCGCTGGAGTCCAGAAAAACAAACAAAACCCAGATTAGAAACAACTGTCATGTGCGCCACTGTTCCTATGTCCCTGTGAGCTGGGCAGCTGAGTAACCAGGGGAACAAAAGCACCAAGATCCTTTAAGTAAGTGCACAGCATTTTGCCTACAGACATATTCCTGAAACAATGAACTAAATCACACACTAAGTAGCACTTATAATATTTATCACCCTAAGCATCCCGCTGTGAACCCTTTCACAAAATGAATAACCGCCCTCCTATATTTCTTCTGTGTGAAACTAGATTTAATATATTGAACTTTCTTAAATCAAGACACGCCATCCCCCTGGAACCTTCTAAAAGAATGGAACATCACAAATTTCATGAAAGGAGGCCATAAAAGGTCACAACTTTGCAGTAAGGGACACAAGAAAAGTACAGACAGAAGGGAGCTGCTGGTAATACCACCACTGCATCCCTATCTCGGGTCAGAGGAAGCTGGTGACCCTGTTTATACATTCCAACAAGATTTACCTAAGAGTCACAAGGATGCCAGGTCCCACACAGGAGTGTGCTGTTAATGGCTACTTTGAGGGCTAGAGAGACCCCAGGATGATATGGGTTCCCATCTGCAACATACTAGCTTTCTGCTGTCATTTTGAAGTTGTTTTTTTCTTTTTTTTACATTGATATGTGTGTCTGTGTTTCTATGTGTGGCGGTGGGTGGGAGGGGGGGTGGGGGGGGTGCCAGCCCCAGGTGTGTGGGTGCCCACAGAGACCAAAGGAAGGCGTTGGAACTTCTGAAGCTAGAGTTACAGGCCATTTGATGTGAGTTCTGGGAACCAAACTCAGGTCCAGTGAGAAAACAGCAAGCTTCTTAGCCAGTAAGCCATTTCTCCAGCCCTTCATTGACGTTTGATCCTAACATCTGGTCATGCCCAGTGAGCAACAGATAGCCCTTTGGGGTACCCAGTCACCCTGGCAGGAATGTGTGTGCTATCACTCCATATGCTGGCGTGTTGGATGGGACGGACAGGTAGTCATTGTCCTCATAGAAGGCAGCTAAGACATGGTAGTTGACCCTTCACACTGATCTGCAACATGCAAACCAAAATTGCTGAGACAGTAGGTGGCTGCATGGCGTGGGGGATGGGCCCCCATCCCAGCTTCAGCCTTTTTCTTATTACTTTTATCAGTTTGGCCCTGAGACCTGGGGGCCAAACGCTGTACATAATGAAAGACTTCTCTGCCTGCTCACTCAAATCTCAGCTCATAATAGAGATGGGTTCCCGCTAATAGATTCCCGTACTCTTTCCTCAGTGCCTTGTCAGACAACAACACCACGGAAGTAATAGCAAAGGCCAGTCCAACTGACACATCTCCCACACCCAACAGGAGGAGGGGGCCTCTGTTGCACTTTGTGGAGCAGAATCAAATTATTTGTGGGCCATTTAGATGCAAACAGGAGGAGGGGGCCTCTGTTGCACTTTGTGGAGCAGAATCAAATTATTTGTGGGCCATTTAGATGCAAATGTACCGTGCATTTAGCAAACAGGCTGCATATGCAGACAATTTAACCACACAATGGCTGCAAAAGGACAACCCATCTAACCTCCCAGCATCATCTGTGTCTCTTTAACGGGGAGTTGGATTTTCTCTGAATTGATCAAACTTGACAAGCAATTTCTACCTAATGTTTAGGCGGGCCTCTGTTCTCTTCTCCATCTGTAGGTGAGAAATCCTATTTTCTGCTAGTGTTGAAGCAATGTAAAAGGGTACAGACGCAAGTTGAGGAAAAAGGAAATATTATGCCCAGGACTATGTCGCAGCAGAAAATAGGTTTTTGGTTTGGTAGCTTTGAAATTGCCAAACATTTCCATTTGACACAGCCCCATCCTCCAGCCTTCTTTCTGCTTCCTGGGTGAATGGAGGAGAGAAAACAGGAGACAGCGGCGCCTTCTCTGTATAAAGACACCCTGGTCTTGCACACATGCCCAGCTGGATGTCTGCAGTCATACTCGGGGCTTATAAAAGAACCACCAGTATTCCAGGGACTCTAAGAATCGGTGACAATGGCATTACAGAAAAGACAGATCAAATTTGAAAACTCAGCTCAGCCTTGAGTTTATCATCAAAATGTCAGCTTGATTCAGTTGTTCCAAACAATTGGATGAGTAGGAGGGAGGGAAGCCCATAGGCACAGCAGGTCAGGGAGGTCAAGGGGCGTCAGCTGGATTTTTCTGTGGCAGGCTGAGGAAGCAGGCAGCTGAGGTGCTGCGCCAACTTTCAGGGAGTGCTGACACTGGCCGGAAAGCTCTACACTTGGCTCTCCCAGCTCAAGCGTAGTGAGTTTATATCCAGATGCTACGTAGGTGACTTTAAAAGTAAAACCCATGTTGTCTTTCATCCATATCCAGGGGAGGGATGATGAGCTGGGATTTGTCCGTGCCCTTCCCAAAGATTTGGCCTGAGAGAAGCCTCTGGCCGCTACAGGCAGCCCCCTGGCAGGGCTACAGGGGTACACAGTTACATTTACATATGTCTCTAAGAAACTTCCCAGCTTCCTGGAAGACCAACTAATGCCTTGATTCAAGAGACAGTGATAAATCACCAGTGACCCCGGGCTAAGTGCCTTTTGCATTTCTTAAGAAGCAAATAGATTTTTTTTATAATGTCATTAAAAGAAATTGAGAGTGATTTTTTTTAAAAATAAAGCTTTTTATTTGGAGTCTTAGAATTGGAAATTCACAGAGCACAGATTCCAGTAGAAACCACAGCACACCCCTTTAGGGAGCAATCTAGAGACTCTTTCTAAGGTCACAGAGAAGGTTAAAGTTGGTGACATAGTCTATGTGTCATGAATAACAACTAGATGCTAGACAAGGTAGCTCAAGCCTTCAATCACAGGACTCAGGGTACAGAGGCAGGAGGAGTTCTGTGAGTTCAAGGACACCCTGATCTACACAGCCATTTCAGACCATATAGGGTTGCATAGAACTGGACATTTTTACCTCTACCACTCATTGGTGGAGCCTAGTCCAACCATCCCCATCATTGTCTGGCAGAGTCTGGTTGCACAGTCTTTCAAGTGTCCCTTCTCAGCGAGTCACTGTCTCTTGGCCTAATCAACAAGTTTCCAAAGAGGTCACCACAGTGCAAGAAGGCGTCTGGGTCGCAAAATGGAGTCACTGCTCTTAACTTACCTTCACGGTATTTTTCATTATTATTACTCAATGAGCTTTTCATCTGGAACTCATGTCAAAGGCATCTACCTCACTTCTATGTCCCCATCTATGTCCCCCTCTATGTCTTCACACACTTCACACATCTCATGCACACACACACACACACACACACACACACACACACACACACACCCCTCTCACACTATAGCCACCCTCATTTCCCACTTCCTCCTCTTCCTCCTACAACTAATAAGGAATACCATTGACAGTAGCTCAGAAACTACTACAAACAAGCCCCCAGTGTAAAGCCAAACTCAACCCAGAATACATAGAAAACTGGAAGTTCATGGCCAAGGAACAGACAGAAGAAGGAGTTGAAGCTCGATACTTATGAAGAGAAGGCATCAGGGGGAATTAGTTATCCTAACAGGGTTTTTCCAAAAGCAGGCTGGCTTTATGGCCTAGAGCATAAGAAGTCTGGCTAGATATTGAGAGAGATAGGATCTTGTGGGCTGAGGTTCCCTTTAAATGGACTTAATAGAATTCTGGTTAAGGCTTAGTCATGCAGGCCACGCTAGGATAGAGTCCAAGGTCAAAGCCTCACTGACAAGAAAGAGCCTCAGAGAAACCTGACACAAACAGGTCAAAGACAAATCTACCTTGAGGTCCAGACTTGAAATCCCTACTGGATCTACTCCGTTACCCATTGAAGTCTTCCTTCCCTGTCCCTCCCAACTCTGCTACCTCTACCCTTTCAAGCTCATAACCTCTTGTGTCTCCATTTGATTCAAATTCTGTATCATATTCAGTGGTGTAGATGATCATGGATTTCTAGAGAAACCCCACTTGTCTCCAGCTCGGCTGACCTTCCTGCATCTTCTTGCTGCACTTCCCGATCCTCTCTCTCTTGAGTTCGTGGCTTCTTGGAAAGCAGTACTTGACTCAAGGGATGGAAACTACACAGCCATGCCCCACCCCATAGCACCTGGAATCAAATCCTCCCATATATTAGGCATATGCTCTATACCTGAACTATAACCCTAGCCCACTTCTTTATTTTTTTTTTTATTTTGGGATAGTATTTCACTAAATTGTACAAGTTGGCTTTGAAATCACTCTGTAGCTCAGCTGACCTTGATCTTGCAATCCTCCTGCCTCAGTTTCCAAAGTGCTATGACTATAGGTCTGTAACCACTTGGCTGAGATTCCACAGGCATCTTGGATCTTTCCTTTTTTCCCATCCCATTTTTCCAGTCCACCTTGGACTGTTTGGTTCTTCTTCTGTATCTCAAGTTCTCCAAGATGTGTGTCCCACATATCAGAAAATTCACACCACATCACCTTATGAAACACCTGATGTGTCATGCTGTAGTTGTCGCCTTCTTTGTGGCATTGGTAAATGCACACATCCTATTGTAAATGACTTCCATTGTGCTCTGCTTACTGCAGTCTGATTTCTGAAATTGCAAGAGTAGATACAAAACATATTTTTCATTCTAAAGGAAACAGAGATAGTTTATTCTGAGCCAAACATGAGTGATCATGGCCTCAGAACATGGATTCTGGTTGTCCCAAATGACATGTTGCATTGTGGAAGTGTTTTCAAGGACTACCATACTCACAGAACAAAGAACAATCTTAAATCAATTCATCTACAAAGTAGGTGGGTTAGGGTACATCAAGGAATCTTTGATATAGGTGTTGGCCACTATCTGATGATGTGTTAGCTTTAGAGTAGTTGGAAGCTAATGGTCTAATAGGTTAGTTAACATGCCCCATAAATGTTTACCTGACAGCTGAAAAGCTATTATGTCAGATGCAGACATTGTTGACAAATGGCTCTGAAGGGAACTAAGGGTAGCCCAAGGTAACTTTGGCTCTGGAACTGTGACATTTCAACTTTCTACAATCACAGCCTATAGAACCTTCAAGGATGCAGGACTATTTCTGGGAACTTCAGCCCAGTTGTTTTTTGTAACGTTTACTTTGGAGGAGGATGTCAATGCAAAAGCCACAGCTCTCGTTCCAAAGGGAATGACAGATCACTTATTCTGGAGCCAAGTTTGAGTGACTATGGCCTAGGAGAACATAGATTTAGGTCACCCCACTTCCATGTTCCAATGTGGAAGCAGTTTCATGGAGTTTTATATTAAGTGGGTGTAGACAGTCATAAATCAAGGCAATTTTAAAATGCATTGGTGGGTACATCAGAGACACAGGTTACAGACAGGTAGACAGATCCCCGATGGCATCCCTAGCCCTCAAACAGGGTTTTATTAATATGTTCCACAGTTTATATCTGTTTATCAGAATGTTAGATCAACACAGAGGCAGGTAAGGGGTGTTCTTTGATGGGCTAATGATGGCTCAAGGCTCCCAAACCTGTGACATTTCAACTTCTCCACAGCCACTAAAGTTTTAATCAACCCATCTATGCATGCAAAGCTTCTTTCTAGGAATTTTCTTCCACAGGCTGGTAAGTGCCACTCTCTTGTAGCTTGCATTTAACCTTTCTTTCCTATATACACTGTTTCCAGGCTCTTAGCAGGATATTAAATAATCATCTGATTCCCTGCCTCTTTGAGTGTACACTAATTTCTGTATCTCTAACTTTTCTCCCCTCAAATCTTCTCTTTGCACGTCCACGAAGACTGTTGTTATACACAAATGTCAAACCTTCTGGTGACATTGCCAGAGACCCACACCAGGATATCAGCATCGGACTGCTTGAAGCCTGCAATTATCTGAATCAAACATTTTTCAAAAACCTCTTTATAAACACTTTAACAACTTAGCATTCTTTTTGGCCCCAAACCTGTTTCCTTCCTGAAAATATTTTGTTGTAGAACAGAACACAGAGTGAATTAAAAGCCATTATTTTTAAAATGAGTAAATGCAATTGAAATCTCTAGGGTGCAGATTGCAAATTTTTTTTTTTTTGAAAGGCAAGACAACGTTTTACTTTTAAATGATTACAAGCACACCGAATAACACATAACAAGTTGAGTCCTAGCATCTAGTGATTTGGGTTAGGATACACTAACAGCAGCTGAACAAGCATTTTCACTGTCCTAAATTATCCAGGATGGACTACTGTAAGGCTAGCTGCTGCTTCATGGGAGTTACAAATAGCTATTTACTACTTTTTCATAGATAACGCCCCTGACCTTTTAAGAAAGTGGAAGGGAACAATTAACTCCCTTTCTTTCTTCAAAGAATTGTTTTTTTTTTCTACTACACTAAAAACAGAAAATTCAACATTAATACCTGTCACTTGCATGAACACACAGGTGACATATACTCCTTAAAGACACACAAGGTAAGAATATGAAACTTCAGGCTCATAGTAAGTCTGTACAAAAAGCTAGATGTGATAGTCTCAAAAAGTGAAAGGACCTACAACAGCATAAAGAAATAATTTAATGCCTTCCAGGACAGAACTTGAGCTCTGTGGAGTTTCCTATTCTATGAGGGTGTCTCCCATGGCAACCCACAGAGCAGGGGCTTCCACCTCCTAGCCATTTATGCGGTAGTTTTCATGGATTTCTGGCTGGATGTCACACACAAAGGCCAAGAGGTTATCCAAGACTTCATCCCTGTTCTGCTGGAAGTAGTTCTGGAGGACGGTCATCTTCTCCTGCGTCTCCTTCTCCACCTCACTGCTACAACTGCCATGGGAACCCAGTGCCGCAGCTTCCTTGGCCTTGAACTCCTTTTCCCTCTGCAGGCGGTACTGTTCAATCTCAGCCTGGGCTTCTTCTTTGGCCTACTTCAGCCTCCGGTTCTTTCGCTTGCGGGCCTCGGACACTTTCTCGGCCGCCCGCTTCTCGGCCTGCAGCAGCTGCTGGATGCTCTGCGACTGACTTGCCATCGCTGCGGGGGCTCACAGCCAGGAAAACGGCCTAAGTCAACCGCTCAAACGCACGATCGACAACCCCTCGGGTCACCTGACCCCAGATTGCAAATTTTTTATAAAGATTTATTTATTTATTATGTATACAGTGTTCTTTCTGCACATATACCTGCAGGTCAGAAGAGGGTACCAGATTTCATTATAGATGGTTGTGAGCCACCATGTGGTTGCTGGGAATTGAACTCAGGACCTCTGGAAGAACAGTCAGTGCTCTTAACCTCTGAGCCATCTCTCCAGCCCGCAGATTGCAAATTTCTATATTAAAATTTAGGTACAAGTAAGTGCTGTCAGCACAAAACCACAGCTCTCGTGTTAAAGGGAGTAAGAGATAGTTTATCCCGGGGTCATTTTGAGTGACTATGACCCAAGAACACAGATTTAGGTTACCCCCAAATTCCATGTTCTGTCATGGAAAGGAGTTTCATGAAGTTTTATATTTTTGTATAACAAAGAAATTCATAAATCAAGGCAACTTTAAGGTACATTGATAGATATATCAGAGAGGCAGGTACAGAAAGATGAGGGAGGCTTTTCTATAAGCTCAAGATATTATCTGATAACATTCTTAGCTTTTGGGTTGGTGGAAGCTGGTGGGTCTTCTAAGTTAATATATATCAAAGATTTTTTTTTCCCCTAATAGTTACAGGATGTGCGTTCTGGCACAGGGTGGGCAAGACATGGTTGTCAGGGTCTGACATTAGTTCAAGATAAGATAATTAACCTCTGGACCTGTAACATTCTAGTCTATTCGTAGTACAGATGTTTGAATCAGTCAGTTCTTATTCATAGCTCTATTCCGTGTCCTGTTCTTATAAAAAAAGCTTAGTGTTAGATGTCAAACATGCTCTTGCCAGTTGCATTATGTGTTACTTGATATATCGGTTACTGTTCTATTGTTTTGAAGAGACATCATAACCAAGGCAATTTTTATAAAAGAAAGCATTTAACTGAGGGCTTGCTTACAGTTTCAAAGGACTGACCCGTTATCAATATGGTGGGGGGGCAGACAGGCATGGCACTGGAGCAGTAGCTGAGAGCTTTACATCCTGATCCATAGGCTGGAGGTAAAGAGATACCTGTGTCTGGCCTGGGCTTTTGAAATTTCAAAGCCCACTCCCAGTGATACACCTCCTCCAAAAGGCAACACCTTCTAGTCCTAACAGTTCATCAGTTTGGGGCTAAGCATACAAACATATGAGCATGCTGAGGGTGAGGGCATTCTTATTCAAACTACCACACTTGATTTTAGTAAACTCCTTTCATCTTATTTACAGCAAAAAGCCATAAAGTGAGTGAATTCCAAAGCATCGATACAATTTAAATTCTCTATAGTTGACATCCAAACAAAAATGGAATGAAAAAAAAGATAATCACAAAAATATATTTACAAGTTAGTTTTTTGTATAATCACTTTCATTGTCATGGAAAATCCAATGAGTTCAGTGAAAATTCTCTACATAATTATTAGTTCGATCTCCAACAACTAGGCATGGTAAGAGTTTTGTTTATTTAAAAAAAAAACAGTTATGAGAATGTTTTTGTTTATTCCCAGGTATGGATGGGGCTGCTTCAATAGGTACCTCATCTTTAGCAGGGGCATGGCTTAGCCAGCGGTAGAAAGTTTAACTCTGAGGACTCTGGAAGGGTAGAAAAAGTCAGAGCCTCAGAGGAAAGGAGGCACTTCAAGGAGGAAGAGGTTGCAGCTCTCTCTGCTTGCGCTTCCCCTGCACAGCTGCTGTCCTGCTGCTGTGTCGGCTGGTTTGCTGGTTTACTGGACTACTGAATATCCTGACTACTGAGATTAAAGATTAAAGAGCTGGGGAATATATCCCTATTTGGTTTATTCCCAGTACTGTGTGTGTGTGTGTGTGTGTGTGTGTGTGTGTGTAAAATTTTAAGACAGAATCTCCTCAAGTTGCCTAGGCTGGTCTTGAACTTGTGATCTTCTTGTCTCAACCTCCTTGGTGACTCAGATTACATACAAACTTGAGTTATTTCCAGGCTTGACTCACATTTAAATTTCAAGCAGTCAACCCTAGGTTATTGTAGATTCTTCCTTACATAGAGAGAAAGAGAAGAAAAGACAAACTATGGGTGTTGTTGCTCTTTGCTTGTCTGGTGTTTTTTCAAACTCCTTCTGTACTAGGGCTTTGGATGTGTATCATCTCATTCTTCACCTCACCCTCAAACATACTGTTCCTACCTTGAACTGGTATCAGGCATAGTCCTACGGCTAGCCAAACGTGACTGATATTTGAGTTGACGGCTAACTGACTCCCAAGCTGTTCCCTTTAGAACATCTTATTGTTCTAAAACCATTGATGAGAAACTTAGCAGCATAAAACAACTGTTTATGTCCGCGGGTTCTTAGTTTAGGAATTCAGAAAGGCCACAGAGGAGGCCTGCCTTGATTTGTGATATCTGGGGTCTCTACTGGGGACACGCAAAGGTGGGTAAGAGCTTTTATGTATACGTGTGTGTGTGTGTGTGTGTGTGTGTGTGTGTGTGTGTGTGTATGGGCAGGGTGGGGTCATGACAGCCGAGACTGGAGGGGATGCTTCAAAGGGGCATCTGCTCTCAGCTTCAAGCTTGGATTTGAACAACTTAAGAATGAATTTGTTAGCCGGGCAGTGGTGGCGCACGCCTTTGATCCCAGCACTCGGGAGGCAGGGCAGGCGGATCTCTGTTAGTTCAAAGCCAGCCTGGTCTACAAAGCGAGTCCAGGGCAGCCAGGACTGTTACACAGAGAGACCCTGTCTCGAAAAACCAAAAAAAAAAAAAAAGAATGAATTTGTTCCACTAGGTCTGTCTCAGATAGAATGTACATGACTCAGGGGCCCAAGAGTAAGTCTTCACACAGAGGAAGTGGGAATTTCAAGGCATTTAACGCACCCCCCCCCCCGCTTTGCAGTCACACAGGATCACTACGTCAATCCAATATCTCACTCAGATTCAAGGCAGGGCACATATCGGCTATCTTCTGATCAGGTAGGTATGTGTCAAAGGACTGTGACTGCATCTTAAAGCTACCACAATCACTGTCACCCAAGAGTTATACTCACTTGTAGCCCTGGGCTCTTGAAAACAAACAGAAATCTTTTCACAACTAAGGCCAATGTAACAAGGGTACCAAACAGTACAACATGGGTCTATCTGGGAGGCATGAAGATATCAACCTATAGGAGGACTGGGTACATACACTCACTCTCATTCCCAGTAACACCCAGACCACTATGGGATGCTCATGCAGGGGTTGTTGATAATAAGCAGAAACTGGTTTTAACTAATCTGCATCTTTTGTCTTTTGGTTTTTTCCAATGCTGGGGATTGAACTGGGGGCCTTATGCATGCTAAGCACATGCTCTACCACTAGGCTACCCTGCCAGCTCTTACCAATATAGTTCTTGGATCTAACTCCATACCGTAGACAGTAGCTTCTCCTAGATTAGGAATACAAGCTTCCATATCAGGCTCAGATAAACCCCAGTACCCACTGAGAAGGCCTTGGTTTCCGGGGCACCCCTTCATTGGGGACACTTGGCTTCCAGCAAAGATGCTGTCTTGATCTGAATTTAGATGACTGTCTCCTTCTACCCTTTCCGGACTCTGGTTGCTGAAACTCCCAAACTTTGACAGCCTGACAGAAAACAAGGACGCTATTCGCCATTCAATATGGCCTGCAGGTGAGAACACAGAGAGGAACTGATGGAGGATCGATTAGCAGGGAACCATTAATCGATGTAAGCAGGCTCTACAGAGTATGCATGAGCTCACTCCGAAGCCATCCCGGGTACTGAGATGCCTCTTGTGTCAGCTCTCAAATATTTAGCCTTCTTCCCTCTGCTCAGTGTAGTTCTGTGTTGATTTAAGTCCAGCAATTTCTACTTTTTAAAAGGTTTTTTGTATTTATTTTTATGCATAAATGTTTTGCCTGTGTGTATGTTTATACATCACGTATATGCCTGGTGCCTGAAGAGCCCAGAAGATGGCTTGGATCCCCTAAAATTGGACTTATAGACAATTGTGAGCCATCATGCTGTTCTAGGACCTGAACTCTGTGTTGCTAACTGTTGAGCCATCTCTGCAACTCCAACAACTTTGATTTTAATATTTAAAACTTCTACCACTTCCCCCTCTCCTCTCTACCTCCCTCCTTGCCTCCCTTCCTTCCTTTCCTTTCTCTCCAATATTTACCTGACTCACAGGTGTCCTGACTTTTGACATAGTGATGTGGCATTATTGTATACAAATGTGTTGGGACATTGTCAAACAAAACACACAAGAAATCCCTGACTTACTTTTTATTCTGAGTAGGAACAGAAACAACAATCAAGACAGTAGGCAGTACCCACAATAGTAAAATATGAAAAGGAAATTGGATAGGTAAGAAGTAGTAAAATGTGGGGGAAAATGGGACTGGTAAGAAGATTACAAACACCAGTGCATTGGTAAAGTTATAAATTAAAAAAATTAAAATTAAAAACCAGGTATGGTGGCATATGCCTTTAATCCCAGCATTTGGGAGGCAGAGGCAGGTGAATCTCTGTGAGTTTTAGGCCAGCCTAGTCTACAAAGCAAGTCCAGGACAGCCAAAAAATTAAATTAAATTAAATTTTTAATTTTAATTAAACTTAAAAATTTTTAAATATTGAAGGATGAAATTTGATGGAAAAGATGAGCGAAGATGTAAACAGGGATGGAGAGGGTTTTCTACAGAACTCTTGAAGATGCGTGCCAAACTGAGCACAGCTGCCCCTGGGACAGTCCCCTGGCTTTATGGCTGAATAACCAGGCGCTGGTGTTACGGGGAAGATGGAAGAGAGCACATAAAGGATCTGGATTTTCATTTTTATTCTAGGATAAAAGAGGGGGGAGATGAACTTATTGTTTTTGAAACCAACACAATGGCATAATCTAATAGGTTCTCAGAAAATTACCTTGTCTGCTTTATTGGGAACAGGCTAGAGAGGAGGGAAGGACAGAATAAAGGAGATCACTTATGTGAGGATATTGCAGAGAGGCTAGAGAGAGAAAAAAAAAAGGCCAAGACATGGGAAACCATTCACACAGATGCAGAAATGTGGTCAGCCTCAAGACAGGCTGTGACAAAACTGACGGGAGCAGACACAGAGACCACAGCCAAACATTAGGTTAGGGAGTCCTGCTGGAAAGAGTGGAGGAACCAGAGGGGTCAGGGACACCAGGAGAACACATGCCCTGCAGAATCAACTCACAGTGAGTCATGGGAACTTGAGAGTTCAGGTAGCCTGCAGGAGTCTGACCTATGTCCTCTGTATATATGTTATGCCTGAGTAGCTTGGTATTCTTGTGGAAATCCTAAAAGTGTGTGTGTGTGTGGGGGGTGTCCCTGACTCTTTTACTTACTTATGGGACCCTTTTCCCCCTACTTGGCTACCTTGTCTAGCCTTGTTATAAGGGTATGTGCCTGGTCTTATTGTAGTTTGTTATGCCATGTTTGACATCCCTGGGAGGTTTGCTCTTTTCTGAGGGTCATGGGGGATCTGGGAGAAAGGCTGGGGGAGGGGATGGAGAGGAAACTTTGGTCAGGAAGTAATACATGAGAGAAGAATTTCTAAAAAATATAATTTATTCATTAAAAAAAAAAGTCTGTGAGAGCTTGTTGTAGATTAGATAAGGGGTGTTTGAGAGGAATAACAATGGGTATCCCAAAGTTTTGGATCACTCTGGAGTAGATGGGAAAAGACAAGGAGTTCTGTTGGGACATACTAATAGAAATACCTCCCAAGAGTATATGTCCATTAGGCAGTTAGATGTTGTGCACACTGCCTCCTAAGGAGCTAGCCTCAGGTAGCCATCCTGGAGGAATGCTGGGAGCTTACTGGTGACCGGTAGCCCAAGCAGCCCACTGTAAAGATATGAAGCCTTTAGCCAAGGAAGTAAGGCTTTGGCAGCAGTCCCATAAGGCATGGATCAGGAGACTCAAACGATGGACATCTCCTCCAAGGGTCTGTGAGAGCCCAGTACAGTTGACACAGTCTGTCCTCTGATAGCTGAAACATAAGGAAGAGGCAGGCAAAGTCAAGAGTTACCTTCAGTTAGAGGAAAGATACCAGCCTGTCACATTTTGAGGTTGCTCCACAGAAAGTACAAGAATAATAGAAAAGAAAAGTAGGATATTCTTCTGCAAAGGTTCTTGTTTGTGAGGTTCATTGAGAATCTGAGGGAAGTGGATGCCTACTTAGTTATGTTCCCACTCTGTGGGCCCACCCCTGGTTCATAAGCCTTCTAGAATGTGAGGCTTCCCTCTGCTGGCAATGGCCTTCAGAAACCATTTCAAACACTAAGTTGTTGGTTTTCAAAAATTAGTATTTTTTTAGAACTTGTAAAAAAAAAAAACCCTTAGATTTCTAGATGAATGACATCACTAGGGACTCTGATTCACTGGGTGATTTTTGGGGGGGGTCAGGAAATCCTAGGAATGTGGGGAGAATGTTACCATCACTACCACGACCATAAAATATCCCAGTCATCACTACCATGACCATAAATGAATAAAATTAAATAAATAAATAAATAAATAAATAAATAAATAAATAAATAAATAAATAAGAAACCCAATAAGCAAGGCTTTGTTTTCTATGGAAAGGGAACCCACATGTGGGGGTGTGCCCGTCCACAGCTATAGACAAGGAGAAAGACAAGGGCCACCCAGACAGCAAGGATTCCCTTCTTGTAGAGAGAGCTCAGCCAACAGAGCTTAAGGGCCTTCCCTTTGGTGTCCCTCTGACTCTTGGAGATTTGCTGGTGGACTGAGAACTTGTGTACCTGCTTCAACTGAATGTCATTGTTACACCTTTCACTCTAATAGACAGCAAATGAGAAATGTGACTTAAACCCGTTTTCTAGGAAGTACAGTGGATGCATTCACCCAGCACTTACATGTTTTTCCCTTCAATAACAATGGAATGAAAGTTTGTACTTGGGTTGAACTCTCTTCCCTTCCTGTTTTCAATACATTTGTATGCCATATATATGACTTCCTAATTTAATGCATTTAAGTCAGATTCAATAAAGCCTGGTACCTATCCTTGTTCATGTGATATATATATATATATATATATATATATATATATATATATATATATA
>CAJQZJ010034344.1:513856-534565 GCA_907164525.1 Lophiomys imhausi
ATATATATATATATATATATATATATATATATATATATATATATATATAAAATCACAGCCATATATGATATATGTATATATATAATATCACATAATTTATCTATGTGTTTACGGATGTGCCTGTATGGCTGTACATGTGACACAGCATGCGTGTGTAGGTCAGAGAACAGATTCTTTAAGTACTGGGTTCACTCTTTCTATTATGTGGGTCTCAGAGATAAATTTCAGGTTGAAAGATTGCAAAACCCACTCTAACACATGGAGCTATCTCCCCAGCTCAGTGAGTTGTAGTTTATATATATAGTCAGGTTGTTGTTACAACACTGATGCCCATTGTGGGCTATTATGGCCTACCTTTCATTGAAAGTCTCTATTCTGAGGTGAACTGTGTGTATTTACCAAGCCCTAAATATACCCATCTGTTGAAATACTAACTATGATTCCTTCCTTGAAAGGAAGGATGTTGTCATGTAAACACAAACAGAGCTACTGTCTCAAACAGACCTACTCTGACTTCCCTCTGATCCTTAACATACCAGAAGGAAGGACAGGCCATGGAAGACTCTGCTTGCTGTATTTCATGTATGCTTAAAGGAACCAAATTCCTGAGCGCTTGTTGGGGAGGAGAAATGGATTTGCTCAACATCATAGACCTTGACTCAATGTGACTCCAAAGTCAGTTCTCTCCCCTCTTCTTCCTTAAAGAAAAAACACTGAGGACGACCACATATTTAGTTGTCCTGGCCCCTCAATCCCAGGGCCCAGTCCCTCATGGTGGACAAGCACAGCCTGAAACCTGAGAGCACACTGCACCAGGATCAGCCAGCTGCTGAAACCTGAGAGCACACTGCACCAGGGTCAGCCAGCAGCTGAAACCTGAGAGCACACTGCACCAGGGTCAGCCAGCAGCTGAAACCTGAGAGCACACTGCACCAGGGTCAGCCAGCCGCTGACACCTGAGAGCACACTGCACCAGGGTCAGCCAGCAGCTGAAACCTGAGAGCACACTGCACCAGGGTCAGCCAGCAGCTGAAACCTGAGAGCACACTGCACCAGGGTCAGCCAGCCGCTGACACCTGAGAGCACACTGCACCAGGGTCAGCCAGCAGCTGAAACCTGAGAGCACACTGCACCAGGGTCAGCCCTAGATCTCAACCCATGGATGGTGCTGATCAAAGTCAGAGTGCATCTAGAAACTGTCTCAGAGACGTGCCCAGAAGTTTATTCCCAATGCCATCAACTTGATGACATTCGCCAGCACAAGCGGTTCCCCACAATCAGTCACACTGAGGGGAAGTGGTAGGGCTCTTTATCTCTGCGGCTGCCCTTGGTCACTTTAGAATCGCCCTGGATGGAAAGTCTGCAGTGAAGAGCTGCGTCATGAACACACCAGAGACTGTAAAGATAAAGGTTAAAGGCCCTATAGCAGAGAGGTATGAAAGGAGCACCCCAACTCCCACCCCAGAAGCCCCCTTTCATAAAACCGCCATCAGCAAATGTGCAAAATTGTTTGCAAATACGTTTTTGTTCCTTTGTCATGGATTCATTCAGCCTTCTAGATCATAGGGAATAAAAACTTCCCAACGACGGGTGTGCTGCCAACCTAACAGCCTGGCTGTTAACAATCCCAGGACCTGGGTAGATGGGGCATGAGAGGAGGAGAGATGCAGAAGGGAAAAAATGGATGGAGGAGTCATTGAAATGTGGAAAACGACCAGCTAAATTGAGTCCTTCCTAATTTAATGCATTTAAGTCAGATTCAATAAAGCCCGGTACCCATCCTTGTTCATTTTCTGCACGACCTCCGGGCTGGAAGCTGCACTGCCTCCCTCAACTTCCCCTGGAAACCACAGTCAAGGCTCAGGCCTGGTTTCTCCACCTGCTCTCTGTCACCTGGGGCCTCCTCAACAATGAGAAACAAACAAAAATTAATGATTAGTATATTGGCTGTTTTCTGAAACCTCTTTCCCCATCCTTGTTCAGACTGAGAAATGAGGTCATCATTGCTGTTTTCCAGCTATTTCTGGTCTCTTATGTTTGAGTAGAATAGGAACATATAACTAGTTTGAACTCATGAGTTATTTGTTTTTTACATTTATTTATTTAGTATGCTCAGATGTGTATATATGTTTGGGAATGTATGTGCCATAGAGGTCAGAGGACAACTTTCTGGAAGTGGTTCTCTCGTTCCATCATGTGGGTCCTAGTGATTGAACTCAGGTCCTCAGAAGTGGTGGCAAGCACCCATTCCCATCTTGCTGGCCCTTAAGGGGTGTGGAGCTTGGGTACTGTGGAACCAGGAGGAGCCAGTCCAAAGCAAGAGTGGGGTAGAGTAGTGTCCAACCCTGGAAATCTACTCTAGAGAGCCGTAGGAGTGAGAACCACTCCCTCCTTGCCTCAGACTTGCATGTCCTGTTGTACCTAGTCCTGTACCCACAACCATTCTCCACACCACAGGAGGTCACATAGTTGTCACAGTTACACTTCCCCTCTCCTTATAAGATCATGTCCAGCAAGCACCTCACCTGCAATTCCTCCTCATGCAAATAGGGCATTCCCAAACCCTTAGCCTTGGCCAATGATGTACACTCACCCCAAAAGTCTCTACCCACTCCCCAAAGGTTAAAAGAGCCTTTGTTCCCACCAATTAAACAAACTGCTCAATAGAGTCTGTCCTCATAGCAGTCCCCCTCCACAGGTCTCCATCACTCCCTGGCTATGGCCATTCCTGCCTCCTGCTTCCGCCCCTCAGGGTCCACCGGTAGTGCAGGGAAGGACTGGGGAAGAGGAGCCCGAATGGCAGTGGGATTTTCCTACTGCAACATACTCATGCTTGAACAAATTTACTTACTAGCCTTGTTTTTAAACCTGAGAGTAACAAGCAAGGAAACTGGCAGTTTCGAAACTACAGGACACCTCCATCAGCGTGGTCTTTGACTCTGAGGAGGAGTAGTTACCTGAGATTCCCGGTGTCTGGGACAAAATCCAGCTCTAGAGAGCTGCCATATGAAGACCCAGAAGCTGTGCTGAAACCTACCTGAGTCCAAGGGCTGCCTATGATTCTGGCGACTGTGACTTCTCATGCCTGACATGCCACTCCCTGCAGAGACAATCAATAGACACCACTGCAGACTGAGGAATAACTAGCATGGAGAAGGACAGCACTGCCCTTCCACCATGTCCCCCCACTTTCGCCAGCGTGAGACTGTAAGCATGTGTTCAGAAGCCACACTGACAAGTGGCGATCCAACTCCACCGCTTGCTTGCTTCACAGTAATGCATGGGCAAGCTGCTTAACGTTAGTTGTTTTCAGCTGTGAAGAAGCAAAGCTGTTACCTACCTCCATGGGATAGAGGTAAAGAACAAAGCAGGGAGTTGGGAGATGGCTCCGTTAGAAAAGTGCTTGATGCACAGTATGGAGACCTGAGTTTGGTCCTGAGAACCCACATAAAAAGCCAGGCATGGTGGATCATGCTTCTGCTCCAAGTGCTGAGGTTTGCTGTCCAGACAGCCTAGCTTAATCAGTTATCCCCAACTCCCAGTGAGAGATGCTGTCTCAAAAATTAAGGAATACAGTTCTGGAGGAGTGATATGTGTCTGACATGTGGCCTCCACATGCTCATGCACCTACACATACACCTGCACACACACACACACACACACACACACACACACACACACACACACGCACACACTGAAAAGAACAAACAAATCAAAATAAGAAAAGAGCTTGGGCCACGGCTGTCACACATGAAGCATCATATAGATGGAAATTATTCATATGAACGTATTATTAGTTGGCCTGGGCCAGGTCAGTCTTCAGTGACAGGGTCCTAAGTAGGAGGGCCAGGAGATAAGATAAAGAAGATAGAAATCGGGTGTTGGAAGGTTTTGCACCAGCTATGATTTATGTCAAGCAAAATGTATTAAGTACAGCGTCTTATGCACTATTTGGGAGTGGGGAACGAACAGAGTCAGCAGAAAGCTATCAAACAATGAAACAACGGCAGCAGGAAGCAAACCAACCAATGTTGAACATGGGGATCACAGGATTTTTCAGGGTGTCAGAGACTGAGCACAAAGCAGCCTTGGGACGTATAACTCCAAGTCTCTTCAGGGGGAAAAGTCAAGTTCCAGGAATTGAAACCTTAACTCCTTTGAGGCCATGGCCCAAGTTCCAGACTGGACTGTGCCACGTCTGCCCCTGGACAAGAACAGTTAGGCTCTCTTTGTTCTGCACCAGAGCCTCTGAGAAAGCCTTGGATGGGCTCAACGCTATTACCACCAGCTATCTTTATTTCCGTCATTGAGTAAACATCCTCTTGTTTAAGACTGGTAAGTCTAAGTAGATAACTAAGAATTTTTATGATCAAAACATTTTGAAGCAAAAATAGATTCTGAATATTATTTAGTCCCAAAGCTAGCTGTTCCCTTGGCTTGGTAGTCCTCGTTATAAAACGCTGTGCACATGTGCAGAATGATCAAGAACTCGGAAAAGGCTATTCTTCCAATACACATGTCCCTCAGGTCACATGAGTGAAAGAATTTGCTAACATATTGATGGTTATTTCCCAGAAATAACCATTCTCTTGATAAATCTCTCCTTTTCTTCTTCTTCTCATTATGATTAATATTATGATCACGATGATGATGTAATTATTCCTAAACAATATAGAGACTGGTTTTGTATGCTTTTATTGTGAATATTCAGTCTAGGGTTCATTGGAATTTTTTTGAAGACTTATAGTATGAATAAAACTTAGTTGGTGCATGACCACATACCCATGTACATATGAGCATAATCAAATGAAATTATTGGGTTATTTAAAAAAACACACATGAAGTTGGGAGGGAGATGTTTTAGGGAAATATGGGGAGAATTGGAGAGGGCAAATGGGGGACATATGTGATTTTAGCAGTATGTCTATATTAAATTATCAGGAATAAAGAAAAATAAACAAAAAATGAATTTAGAAAAATGTATGCAAGGCCCTTTTGTTCATCAACATCTTAGGAGGTGTCCTTGTTGTGTCTTTTTGTTTTTAATACTCTATTTTTTTTTCTTCAAGTTACATCTCAGTAACAAACCCCTCCCTATTCCCCCTTCCTATCCCACCCTTCCACCCTCTTCCCCCCAGAAGTTTCCCCTTTCAGTCCAACAGATGGTTCCTTCTCTTATAACAGTAAGTATTATACAAAACAATAGATATAAATATGCCACATTTATGAGAGTTAAATGGCCCAGTATACCTTCCCAATGTCCAGTTTATACATATTTGGCCCCTGACTTTAACATTCTACTATCTAACCAACTCCATGAGTTTAAAGGTCTATATGTGACTCAACATTCATACTATCTTGCAACACACTTTTAAGAGTATCTTCTTAGATCTATAACACCCTCTTGATTCCTAAACAATTCAAAATTTAACTATGAGACTCTAGCTGTCTATTCTTCAACCACCTCAGAGACCTGAGAGGGATAAATATATTTGCTTATATAGGAAGTGCAGGGCCTGCAGCTTCCAAAACTAAGAAACCAATGACTGCCTGGACAGTTCCCATTTTCTCTCCATACATTCCTGCATCAGTCTTCAGCCTTTGGGTCCTGTTTCTCTGACAGACATTTGTTGTAGAGCAGGGATTATGAAGGACTTACCTACCCTGTCTTGGCAGAGTTAGGCTGTCAATTTCCCTGCTACCAAGTTTTGTCCTTTTTGTACAGCAGTCTGTCTGCAGTTGGTGCAAGGGGTTTTTTCATGCCAAGAGAAAGGCTTGCCACTAATTCAACCATCTTACAGTGGAGGTTCTTCGATGCTTATCTTCTACTTGGAGTAGAATACGGGGTGCTGTCAGGCGCTGATATGTCTCGATATCAAAAAAAATCTTGATTTAAGATAACATCTTTGAATGCCATCTTCTGCAGATCTCTTGGGGTTTTTGAAGATGCCCTATCCATCTCTTGTATTTAGATAAGCAAATGTTGCTTGTCTCTTAGCAACTTGATTACTGGGTAGTTTAGAGAATATCTGTGATAGACTGTCATAGTAGCTAACAAAGTGACATGTTTGCATGACTAGGAGTTTATTTTAACTATCCTAGACCATTTTAGATGGTTGGTATCAAGAGGTCAGAGCTTCACATTTTATTTTTAAGTATCTCTAGGTATGATACCATTAGGAAGCGTTACCTTTAAATTTGTATCAATATACAAAGATCTATTCAATTGTGGTTAAATATACTCTTAATTATGTATCAATATACCAAGATCAATGCCTATGTAGCCCAATATAATCTTAATATTACGTCCATATGCAAGGGTCAATACCATTGTGGCCAACTATAATCTTAATTTTGTATCAATATGCAAAGATCAATACCGATGTAATCCAATACAATCTTATTTTTGCACAATAAACAATGGTCAATACCACTTTAGCCAAATAAACTACTAATTTTGTATCAATATACAAAGGTATAAGGGCATATTCAATAATCTGCCCCTTCTTCTTGGACCTTCCTGTGCTATGTCTATATCTCATTTTTCTCAAGCCCATGCACTCCTACATAGGAGAGGAAGAAGGATACAGAAAAGGAAAAGTAGGAATTCCCTGGGGCTAACCTCCAAAACCCATTAAGACAGGACCATTTATCAGCTTGTAGTCTCTTCCCCTACATATCAGAGTTTTCAGTTATCCTTCAAATAACCTAAAAGAAGGGCGGAGAAACACTTTCCCCATCCACTGGGCATGGGAGGTGGCTCTCTTAAAGTGACTTCCTGCTGATTTGGGTCATAGTAGACCTGTTTGGGGCCCGAACTCAAATGGGAAAAATGATTAAAAATGTTAGTACACTCCTTTTATGTTCAGTCCTTCTGTTCTCAGCTGTTTAGATGACCTAAGGGGTTTGTAGGCAGAAGCTGATCTTGCAGGCTTCACTGAGGTTCCTGCTGGGGCATTGTGTAGAGCTGAGCGGTCCCAGTGACATTGGATTGCTGTGGTGGTTGCAGGCCCCCGATGGAGACAGCTATTGAGGAAGTCTGCCAGGCAGAATCAACTGGGTCACTCGTCCTCCTTGGTGCCTGATTCTGCTCTCTGCTGAGGATTCCGCTGTCCAGCCGTCCCCGGGCTCCCCTAATGGACGCTTCGATTCTCCTGGAACAATAAGAACAGAGCCCTGCCCCAATCCCAACCCTAGGACAATTGCAATCTTTTTTTTTGGGGGGGGGTGGGGGGCTAGGTAGTACTTCTCCTGAAGCAAATTTGGCCTTCTGACAACATACAAAGCGTTATCTTTCAATCCGGGTTAAAGAAGAAATCATTCTATCACCTTGGAGCTAAACCAGCTCTAGTGTATACATTTTGAGATCTCAAAGGACAATCTGCCTGCATCCAGAAGGCCTTTCGTAAGTAGCCTCCAAACCTAGGTCCCTCCAAATCCCATGTGTGTGTCTCTGAACTCTAATTATTGGGATCAGGGACCTGTGTTTCACATCTGAAGGGATCAAAGATGTGTTCCACCACTCCTGGATCGAAGTCTTTCTCTATTTAGAGTTTGCCCTGCATCAGGCTGACCCTGAGCTCCGGGATCTGCCTGTTTCTGTCTCCAGTGTGCTGGGAGCTGGGACCAAGGGTGTACTCTTCTTGAATGGTGGGACCAAGAGTATGCACCCTCACCACCCCGCTCCGTATGACTCCAGAATACATAAGACCACCAAATCTATGGTGCTCCCCCCCCACCCCCTGTCTCCGCTGAAGTCAAAGGCATGGGCCAATACCACAATTCTCTTGTATTTTACCTTAGCTCCACGTCTTCTCTACACCTCCTGGAGGTCTGCAAAACCGGGCCGAATGGCTGTATCCTCTATTCCATTCACAGTGTTTCAGCCCTGCCCCCTGCCTTTTTTTTTTTTTTTTTTAGTTAATAAATTTATTTGTTTGTTGCTTCAGGTTACATCCTTATCATATTGTCCTCTTTTCCCGCTTCCCAGCCCCACCCTCCCATGCTCTACCCCCTGACCTTTCCATCTTGTTCCTCTGGGGTGGAGTGTCCCTGTCTAACAGTCTCTCACCACAGATCAGGAGTCATATGAGGGCCAAGAGCCTCTTCATTCACCGGGGGCCTACGAGGCAGTACTGCCAGTAAATGGTGTCTCATTGCTACTGGGGGAATACTAAAAAAAAGACCAACAAACACACAAACCCACAAAAACAAAGAATATCAACAAAAAAAAGAGAGGAAAAAGAGAAGGGAAAAGGAAAAAGAAAAAAGAAAAAAAGAAGGAAAAAGAAAAAGATAAAAAAAAATTATGTCGTTGTTCCTTTCGGTGTGTTGGTTGTAGTACAGATATCCTGTACGATATAGCTAAAATCCTACTATAAGTGAATAGATGCCATGTGCATCCTTCTGAGACTGGGTTAGCTCACTTAGGATGAGCTCCTCTAGATCCATCCATTTGGTTGCAAATTGCATGATTTCATTGTTTCTGATAGCTGAGTAATATTCCATTGTATAGATGTACCACAATTTTTTAATCCATCCATCAGTTGAGGGACATCTGGGTTGTTTCCAATTTCTAGCTATTACAAATAAGGCTGCTATGAACATAGATGAGGAGATTTCCCTATGTCTCCGTGAGAGGTCCTTTGGGTGTATACCCAGAACTGGTATGGCTGGGTCCTGAGGCAAGGTTATTCCTAGATTTCTAAGATATCGCCAGACAGACCTCCATAGTGGTTGCACAAGCCTGCACTCCCACCAGCAATGGAGTAGGGTTCCCCTTTCTCCACACCCTCGCCAGCATGCGCTATCATTTGAGTTCTTTATCTTAGCCATTCTAACAGGTGTTAGGTGGAATCTCAGGGTCGTCTTGAGTTGCATTTCTCTGATGATTAAGGATGTTGAACATTTCTTCAGGTGTCTCTCAGCCCTTAGGGATTCCTCCTTTGTGAATTCTCTATTTAGCTCCATCTCCCATTTTTTTGATTGGATTATTTGGTTTCTTGGCATTTAGTTTCTTGAGTTCTTTGTAGATTTTAGATAATAGCCCTCTATCAGATGTGGGGTTGGTGAAGATTTTCTCCCAGTCTGTTGGTTGCCGTTTTGTTCGAATGACAGTGTCCTTTGCTTTACAGAAGCTTTTCAGTTTCATGAGGTCCCATTTATTGATTGTTGATCTCAGATCCTGAGCTGTTGGTGTTCTGTTCAGGAAGTTGTCACCTGTGCCAATGAGTTCAAGGGTTTCTCCTACTTTTTCTTCTAGTATCTTTAGTGTGGCTGGCCTTATGTTAAGGTCTTTGATCCACTTGGAATTAAGTTTTGTACAAGGTGATAGGTATGGGTCTAATTTCATTCTTTTGCAAGTGGACATCCAGTTGGACCAGCACCATTTGTTGAAGATGCTGTCCTTCTTCCATTGTGCGTTTTTGGCTTCTTTGTCAAAGATTAGTTGGCCATAGGTGTGTGGATCCACGTTTGGGTCTTCAATTCGATTCCATTGATCCACTGGTCTGTTTCTATACCAGTACCATGCTGTTTTTATTACTGTTGCTCTGTAGTACAGCTTGAAATCTGGGATGGTGATACCTCCAGATGTTTTTTCATTATACAGGATTGATTTAGCTATTCTGGGCTTTTTGTTGTTCCATATGAAGTTGAGAATAGCTTTTTCCAGGTCTATAAAGAATTGTGTTGGTATTTTGATAGGAATTGCATAAAATCTATATATTGCTTTTGGTAGGATAGCCATTTTTATTATGTTGATCTTACCTATCCATGAGCATGGGAGATCTTTCCATCTTCTAAAGACCTCTTCCATTTCTTTCTTCAGGGGCTTGAAGTTCTTGTTATACAGGTCCTTTACATGCTTGGTTAGAGTTACTCCCAGGTATTTTATGTTGTTTGTGGCTATTGTGAAGGGGGTTGTTTCCCTTATTTCTTTCTCGGTATATTTGTTTGTTGTATAAAGAAGGGCTTCTGATTTGTTTGAGTTAATTTTGTATCCAGCCACCTTGCTGAAGTTGTTTATCAGCTGTAAGAGTTCTTTGGTGGAGTTTTTGGGGTCGCTTATGTATACTAACATATCATCTGCGAATAGGGATAATTTGACTTCTTCATTTCCAATTTTTATCCCTTTGATCTCCTTTAGTTGTCTTATTGCTCTAGCAAGGACTTCAAGTACTATATTGAAGAGATATGGTGAAAGTGGACATCCTTGTCTTGTCCCTGAGTTTAGAGGAAATGCTTCAAGCTTCTCTCCATTTAATTTGATGTTGGCTACTGGCTTGCTGTATATTGCCTTTATTATTTCTAGGTATGGTCCTTGTATGCCCGTTCTCTCCAGAACTTTTAGCATGAAGGGGTGTTGGATTTTGTCAAATGCTTTCTCTGCATCTAGCGAGATTATCATGTGGTTTTTTTCTTTCATCTTGTTTATGTGGTGAATTACATTGATAGACTTTCGTATATTGAACCATCCCTGCATTCCAGGGATGAAGCCTACTTGATCATGGTATATGATACTTTTGATGTGTTCTTGAATTCGGTTTGCTAGTATTTTATTAAGTATTTTTGCATTTATGTTCATGAGGGAGATTGGTCTGAAGTTCTCTTTCTTTGTTGGGTCTTTGTGTGGTTTAGGAATCAGAATGACAGTGGCCTCATAGAATGAGTTTGGCAGTGGTCTTTCTGTTTCTATGTGGTGGAAGAGTTTGAAAAGTAATGGTGCTAGTTCCTCTTTGAAGGTCTGGTAGAATTCCATGCTAAAGCCATCTGGCCCTGGGCTTTTTTTGGTTGGGAGATTATTAATGACTGTTTCTATTTCCTTAGGTGTTATTGGGCTGTTTAAGCTGTTAATCTGATTTTGATTTAGTTTTGGTAGGTGGAATTTATCGAGGAAATTGTCCATTTCGCTTAGGTTTTCAAATTTAGTGGAATATAGATTTTTAAATAATGCCCGAATATTTTCTGGATCTCCTCAATGTCTGTTGTTATTTCTCCCTTTTCATTTCTGATTTTGTTGATTTGTGTTCTTTCCCTTTGCCTTTTAGTTAATTTGGCTAGGGGTCTGTCTATTTTGTTGATTTTCTCAAAGAACCAACTCTTGGTTTCATTGATTCTTTGTATAGTTCTTTTTGATTCTAAGTTGTTGATTTCAGCTCTAAGTTTGATGATTTCCTGTCTTCTGCTCTTCTTGGGAGTGTTTGTTTCTTTTTTTTCCAATTCACCCAGCTTAGCTGTTAGTTCACTAATATGAGCTGTCACAATTTTCTTTTTGAAAGCACTTAGTGCTATGAACTTTCCTCGTAGCACAGCTTTCAATGTATCCCATAGGTTTGGGTATGTTGTGTCTTCATTGTCGTTGGATTTTAAGAAGTCTTTGATTTCCTTCTTTATTTCTTCCCTGACCCAGTGGTCATCCAGTAAGGAGCTGTTCAATTTCCATGTGTGTGTAGGCTTTCTGTTGATTCTTTTGCTGTTGAAGACCAGCTTTATTCTGTGGTGGTCTGATAAGATACAAGGTGTTATTTCAATTTTCTTGTATCTATTGAGACTCTCCTTGTGACCAATTATGTGGTCGATTTTGGAGAAGGTTCCGTGGGGTGCTGAGAAAAAGGTGTATTCCTTTGTGTTTGGGTGAAACGTTCTGTAGATATCTGTTAGGTCCTTTTGTTTCATGATCCCTGTTAGACTCAATATTTCTCTGTTTGTCTTCTGTCTTGATGATCTGTCCTTTGTTGTGAGTGGGGTGTTGAAGTCTCCCACTACTAATGTGTTGTGATCGACGTGCGCTTTAAGTTTTAGAAGTGTTTCTTTTACAAAAGTAGGTGCCTTTGTATTTGGGGCATAGATGTTCAGTATTGAGATTTCCTCTTGATGAATATTCCCTTTAATGAGTATATAGTGCCCTTCTTTGTCTTTCTTCATTAACTTCAGTTGGAAGTCTGTTTTGTTTGATATTAGGATGGCTACTCCAGCTTGCTTCCTGGGTCCATTTGCTTGGAAAACCTTTTCCCAGCCCTTTACTCTGAGGCAGTGTCTATCTTTCGTAGTTAGATGTGTCTCTTGTATACAGCATAAGGAAGGGTCTTGCTTGCGGATCCACTCTGTAAACCTATGTCTTTTTATTGGGGAGTTGAATCCATTGATGTTGATGGATATTAGTGACCTGGGGTTGTTATTTCCCATTAGTTTGGTATAGGTGGTGGTCCTGTGCCTCTTTTGGTTTAGTTGCTGAGGGGTTTTCTATTCCCTTTGTTTTCTTGTGTGGAGTTTTCTTCTCTGGTTTGGGATTTTTCTTCTAGGATTTTCTGTAGGGCTGGGTTTGTGGGTAGATATTGTTTAAATTTGATTTTGTCATGGAATATCTTGTTTTCTCCATCTATGTTGATAGAGAGTTTTGCTGGGTAAAGTAGTCTGGCTGGGCACCTATGATCTCTCAGGACTTGTAGTATATCTGACCAGGCCCTTCTAGCTTTTAACGTTTCTGGGGAGAAGTCAGGTGTAATTCTGATGGGTTTGCCATTGTATGTGACTTGACCTTTTTCTCTTACAGCTTTTAATATTCTTTCTTTGTTCTGTACATTTGGAGTTTCAATTATTATGTGGCGAGAGGAGTTTCTTTTCTGGTCTAATCTGTTTGGTGTTCTGTAAGCCTCTTGGATTTTTATTGGCATCTCTTTTTTCAGGTTTGGGAAGTTTTCCTCTATGATTTTGTTGAAGATATTTCCTGGTCCTTGGAGTCGGGAGTCCTCTCTTTCCTCTATACCTATAATTCTTAGGTTCTGTCTTTTCATTGAGTCCCTGATTTCTTGGATGTTGTGGGTGAGAGATTTTTTAGCCTTCTCATTTTCTTTGGATGTTGTATTGATTTCTTCCACTGAATCTTCCATGCCTGAGATCCTATCTTCCATCTCTTGCATCCTATTGTTGATACTCATATCTGTAGTTCCTGTTCTCTTCCCTTGGTTCTCCACTTCCTCTTTTAACTCTGTGTTTTCTTTATTGTTTCTATTTCTATTTTCATGTCTTGTATGGTTTTGTTCGTTTTGTACATTTCCTTCTCCAGCTTGCTTGTTTTTGTATGAAAATCTTTCATGGCTTTTTCCTTTTCCTGTTCAAGCTCTGTCACCTTGGCTTGGAGCTCTTTAATGGTGTTGTTCCTTGTTTTGATTTGTAGAATTGTGGCTTCTTTGAATTCCTTCACAGATTTAAGTTCTTCTTGCAAGGACTCTATCACTTTCCATAATGCAGAATTGTCAATGTTTTCATGTGTTTCTGTTGGTGTGTGGTCATCCGAATTAGATGAGCTAGGATGATTCTGCTTTGTTGGAGTCATAATTCCTTGATTTCTATTTTTTTTTTTAGCTGTCTTTTTTCTGTGCTTGGAACCACAGTGGATGATTTGGTGCAGGGGACGAGTTACTTGGCTATCTGTCGTTGCTTACAGGGGGATTTCAAGGTCACTGTGGTTTTAATCGCCTGAGGCACTGTGAGCTGGTGCAGCCTATTCCCAGGTTGTGAGTAATGGACCAGGATTGTTTCACTGCTCCCAATTCAGACTTCCCTATGTTGCACTCTGAGTTATCAGCCTGTAATGGTTCTGACGGTATGGGCCTGTTTGCCCAGGCACAGATTCTGTGGGCTTTGTTTGTCGTCACTGAGGCTGACAGGGTCTGGCTCCACACCTAATATGTCTGGATTTTCCAGGATACAGCTATGGTCCCGATTTCTGGTTTCTCTCTAGGCTTCTCGCCACAGGGCTGGACTCTGTGCCTGATTCCCTTCCTGTCTGCGCCGCCACGGGTCCCGTGGGTACCCCAAGCCCCGGATCCTCCGGCTGCCTGAGTGGACCTCTCGTCCCAGCAGCTCAGCTGTGGGTGCACGGATCCCTGGCCCGCCCACGCCTGTCTCTCTCCCCAGATGACCTGCCGTGGGTTCTCGGGGATTTTGCCCTGCCAGCCGTGCTCCCTCCCCAGCTGCACTACCTTGAGTGTGCGGGATTCGGCCCCTCCCGCCCGCCTTTGTGTTCCCAGCTTCCCCTGCTCTCTGAACCTCCCACCCTCCGCTTCACGAGCGGCTGCGGACCACCCGCTGAGCCCCCTGTTTGTTCCTTGCTAAGCCTTCCACTATCTCGCAAAGTTTTTTAAGTGGGTATAAGTTCAACCTGATGTGTGGGGAGCCCAATAGGCCAGCGATCTATGGCCAAGTGGACCCTGATTCTGCCTGCTGTACTTTGGGATCGATCTTACCAGGCGCCTCTCCAAATGGGAGTTCCCGAATCCCGGGTTTAGTGGCTTCCATGTCTGTGAGAGATGGGGAGAGCCTTGCCCTGGGACTTTTAACAGTCCCTTGGGAGCTGTGAGTGTTCCCGGGGGGGGGGGGTGTCTAGCCCCTCCGGTTTTTGCACAGTGCCCAATAACTCTGTGTTTTTTATGGCTCTTCCCCCCCCCCCACCCCCGCGTTCAAAATGCGTCAGTGTAGGTCGCCACCATCTTGGCCCGCCCCCTCCTTGTTGTGTCTTAATGACACCTCCTCATTTCTGTGGGACATATTGAGACAGTCAAACATTTTGCAAAGAGGCTTCATTTTTAACTTTGATTGAGCTCAGTACTCAAGTTTTTAAAAGGCGATCCATGGGCTGAAGAGTTATAGAAAAGTTCAGAGGGCAACCAGGTGATGCTCTGACATTCCTCAGGTTGCACTGGGCCCCTGTATATGGCACCAATGCATCTGCTACCCTCTGTCAAAGCTCATTGCTCACCACAGGCTCCAGGAGCACCAAGCTTCCCTGGCTGATCTACCAGCTCCTCTCCAACAACCTAGCAATCATCTCACAGCATGTAGCATGCAAAGCAATGGAGTCCAATCTACATAGAGACATGTGGCAGCCAATCATCCCACATCTCCAGCTTCCCTAGCTCCCCCAGGTTTGGTCTCTCCCTCCAATATGAATCTACTTTATGGGTGACAATGAAGCAGAAGAAAAGAAATTAGCCTTCATTTCATCCCTGCTGACAGATATATTTATCCCTCTCAGGTCTCTGAGGTGGTTGAAGAATAGATAGCTAGAGTCTCATAGTTAAATTTTGAGTTGTTTAGGAAGCAAGAGGGTGTTCTGGATCTAAGAAGATATTTTTAAAATTATGAGGCAAGTTAGTATGAAAGCTGAGTTAGATATAGAACTTTAAACTCATGGAGATGGTTAGATAGTAGAATGTTAAAGTCAGGTGCCAAATACATATGGACTGGACATTGGGAATGTATGCTAAGCCATATAACTCTTATAATTGTGGCCTATTTATTTCTGTTGTTTTGTATTGTATTTATAGTTATAAGAAAAAGAACCATTTTTTGGACTGAAAGGGAGAGCTGTTGGGGGGAAAAAAGAAATACCTTAATCTAAAAAAAAAAAAGAAGAGAAGAGGATGGGGGGGTTGAGGGGTAGGGAGGGTGGAAGGGTGGGACTGGAGGGGCGAGTAGGGAGGGGATTGTGATTGAGATGTAACTTGAAGAAATAAAAAATAAATTATTAAAAAAAATTAATACTATTAAAAAAATCTAATTTATTGAAGTCAAATGTGTGTGTATACATATACATATATATATAAAATCACAACACTTATCCTTTGTAGACATGTAGTCGGTAATCTTTTGGCAGAGTATCTAGTTACATACCAACAAGGCTGTGTCATTTGTATCCTATGATTCCGGAACTCCTTGTGGGGTCTTCAGGGAGATGCCAGGGAATCTGCTCAGGGTTCCAAACACAGCTCAGGTTGTGTTCTCAACCTCCACCACCCCCTCCCCAGACATGTGACAAAGCCACTTTGAACACTTACAAACAAAGGCCATGTAAGTATCAGTTTTCTAGAAGGCCCGAGAGACCAAGAAGTCCCTATTCACCTCAGCAGAGCCCCCTATGCACAGAGTAGCCCAGCCTTTTATTTCCCGTAGTCCTGGTGCTGGACATCTGGGAATTTGCTGATTCTTGTAGTGTCTGAAGACACTGGGACACCCAGATCTCAGGAGATGTCTACACTGTGAGTCACCACCTGACACCTCTCAATACCCCAGACCAGGTATCAGATAACTAGAGACAGCCACTAAAATCAGTCACAGAGTTCAGTGACTGACGGGTGTGAGTTGTGCCTCTGAAGGTCCATGTGCCAGACCCCTCTACCTGCCACTGCCTTTTGACAGGGGCTATTGTGGCTCAAAGTAATAGAACTCTTGACAGTTATTTAAAATTGTTTAAAATGGTTTGGTTTTTTGTTTTTGTTTTTTTTTCTCATGTGACTGTTCAGAGGCAGTCAGCTGCACACTGGTGCACCCGCTCACCATCACTGTTAAGCCAGGTCTTTCCTTCTGCCCCTCACAGCAGGCTGAGCCCTGGATGGTAAGATATGAATGATCTTAGGACTTATGCATCATATTCAACTTCCTGGAAGAGGAGGAGAAGGGGAGGAGCTAACTTGGGCCCCTCTCTTGTATTATGAGTACTGGGACAGTGTTTTGGCCTCAAACTTGGCCTATGATAGGGAGAATCATAAAACTGGAGTATGTCAGAGGACTGGGGCACAGTGGAGGGTGGGACTGAGAGTCATGGCTGACACCAGTATTGCTGAGCTCACCTCCACGCAGCTCTGAAATGACCCGAGAACTCTTCTCTGGAACAGCTCACAGGGTAAAATAAATAAATACACACATACATACATATTTAAGAGAAAATACAAGGCTCAGAATGTGGGAGGGGATGGATGAACCTTGATTCAGGCCTCATCAGCTAGGAGGAAGGAATTTTTTCTCCTCTTAATAGTGTATTCAAAAGCCTTTGTTCATGCTAGTGGCATCGTGTCTAGTTGCCTTGGATGAACACCCTCTGCATTTCGTTCTCCCCCACCCATGTCCTTAGCCGGCTGTAGCAGTCACTAACAGTGTGGAAAACGATGCCTTAGGAGTTAGAGACTCACAGTGGGTCACCTGGGTCTGTACCCGGCCTCCTGTTGATCCCTGTCCTCATTCCCTCTTCCATCATCACCACCAACAGCGCTATCCAAACACACAACAGGTTAATAGCAAAGCTTCTGCTCCCTGTGTTGGTGGATTACTGTGGAAATACCAGAAACTTCTAGAACTTAGTCTCCTGAAACCTAGACAAGCACAGCCCTGGAGGAAACATGCTCTCTCCCCGACATCTTCCCTCTGGTTGTGGCAGCCAGCCAGTGGCACTGTCCAACACTCACTGTTGTGAGCTGGAGGATGCTCAGGTTCAGCAAAGACAAAGCCCACCAGAGCTGCACGGCCTGATAAATTGGCCTGCCGCCAAAAGAACTGGTGCTAAGTTAGGGTTCTCGTCTCATCGGCTGAAATGTTTTTATTTGTGGAGGGAACTGGCTAACTGTAATTATTATTGATCTTGGTGACAACAATCAGAGAAAGCTTTCGTGTGTCCTCGACAGGCAGGGCCAGAAATAGATGCGGTGTCCTGTTGTTCTTGGCCAACCATAGCTTCTTCTTGGCTTCAATTGATTTTATAGATGACTTGACACTTAAAGAACAAAATTAAGTTCTACACAGAGAATTTGGGTGTCTTAACCCTCACCCTTCCACACCCCATCAGCCTTTAGAGAAAAGCCGCTGAGGATCATGGCCATATCTGCTTAGAGAGAGCCTTACCTGGCTGGCAACAGATGGATGCTAATGGGATATTTATTTACAGAGTAAAATTAAATTGGAGCTGCATCTTAATGCACAATTTACATAATCAGCTTTGTTCTGAACTGATGAGCTTTTTTCAATAGCACTGGGGACCTTTCTGTCACAGCTGTCTCAAAGCAGCAGCCACTGAGAATGGAGATGAAGTAATTTCCTAAGCTAGAAGTCTTGACGACACTCTATTATCCCGTCCTGGAGCCTTCATAATTTCTCTAGATATTGGCATGGGATCAAAGCTTCATGTTAGGTTCTTACCATAATATGGGATCAAAGAAAAGATATTTAATTTGCAGTGGGAAAGGATTAGACACAGAGGCAGTCTCCCTCTCAGCCTCACACTTCTGCAAAATGGATTTATAATGCCTTCCACTCCCATACCACTCCTATTTACCAACGTGCCACACTGTGTGCTTGGTGAGCCTGGAGGATGAATTTGATGATAGATGATTCTGGTTCAGGGAAAGCAGATCACAGATCAGCCTGGAGAGCTGAACGAAAGGGGCATATGATCCAGAGGACAGCAGAGTTGGCAAGCCTGGGTCCCTTAATAAACTAGTTCTGTTAAACTGTTACCTTTGCACCCCTATACTGGCACAGAGGTCACTAAATGACCCAATACTGTTCATCCTTCCGAATCCACTTGGTGCTGACCAACTCTGTGAAGGATAACATTACCTTCTAAGACAAGTCATAGAAACAGACACTTGCTTAACATACAAGTTCTCTAAGTATGCTTTGCCCCAGGTTTCCTGTCCCTCTAAGTTAACTATGATTGCTCTCCTCTCTTTTGCAGACCAGAAAATTAAGTCCTACAGAAATAAAATAATTACCCCCAAATTCCCAACTAATTAAATGAGATAACCAAAGTTTGAATTTGGTCTGTTTGGTTCCAAAATACAAACCTCTTACATACAGCTTTTGACACACAAAACCTCACGTGGCAGACACTGTAGGCTGTTCTATTAGCAGAGATGAGGCCCCCTTTATTAATAGAAATAAAGGCTGTTGAAAATGAGATCTTCATCCTTTGGAGCGATAATTACCAACCTTGAGCATTGGGAAAACAGTCCAAGTCCTTAAAAGGAAAACTGATCTGAATTATTTATCCCACCTGTCATTCATTTATTCATCACAAATTGTTCATTCCAAAGTGTGCTGTAGTTAAAATGCAATGGGGAAACCAAAACTCACTTCCCCTTGAGAGCCAGCTCTGTACAACTGGATCTCAACAAACTTGGGACCTTGTGACAACTGGTTGTCAAAATAAGATCCAATCCTAACAGAGAGTTTTGTATACATGGGACCCATTCCTAAATTCCACTGGGGTCATTAGGGACCATCAACACAGTAGGGAGAATATTCTAGTGGGTCTCAGTCATCACTAAGCGTGTGATCTTTGGCTCAAAGGCATTTCTTGATGGTCTAAAAGGCAACATCCTGTTCACACTTAAAAGTCTAACTCTATTCCACTACACTCTTGCCCTGGGAAGATCCATGGACAAATACTTACGGGCAAGATTGTGTGATGGATGTCTAACTCATCATTGTGACAGAAACCCCTGACAGAACCAGCTATGGGAGGAAAGATTTATTTTTTGGTTCATGGCTTCAGTGTGGTTCATTGCATCATTTGTGGGATGACATGACAGTGGAAGCAGCCGAATTCACATTAACAGGCTCATGAGGCTGGTCACATGGTGGCTATGGTGGTTTACATGAGAAAAATCCTCCATAGGCTCATGTATTTGAACACTTATCCCAAGTTGGTGGAGATGTTTAAGGAATTTTTTTAAAGTTCAGTCTCGCTAGAGGAAGTACGTTACTGGGAGCAGCCCGAGAGATCTCACAGCCTCACCCCACTTCCAGTTCACTCTCTCTGCTTAGTGCTTGCCCTTGAAGATGTGAGCCCTCAGTTTCCTGCTCCAGCCACCATGCCTGCCTGCTGCCATGCCTCCCTACTAGGATGGGTTCTTACCCCTCTGGAACCACAAGATCAAATGAACCCTTCCTTCTAAGAGTCGCCTTGGCCATGGTGTTTTATCACAACAACAGAAAGTAATGGATCCAATGGCAAACAGGAAGCAGAGTACAGGATAGGGAAGGAGACAAAGTCAATAGATATGGAAATGATCAGACACGCTTCCACCAGCCAGAACCAATATCCTACAAGTTAGTTCTGCAGTTTCCCAAATAGCACCATCAGATCTGCTATGTGAGCCAACAGGAGACATTTCAGAGTCAAGTTCTAAGTGTCCAAGAGAGTGATTACACATTTTTATGAGGCAAAATCAGGTCCAGTTGAACTCAGTTTGGGACTTTCTTATTTCTCATTCATGGCTCCTTCAATGGGTTCAGGAGGCTGGAGACCCACAATCTTCAACTTAATATTTTGCAGTATCTACTCCTAATGCCCCACACCAGACCAGTGCTGGCTCCTGATACTTTACTAAAACTGGCCCCATTTCTCCCCTTCCCCCAAGATTCTCCTCCTTGCCTCATGCTACTCAGCACTAAATGCTCAAGTGACCTTTCTCAGGGATACTTTACTTTTTCATAGAGACTGTCTAGAAGTCCAGCACATAAATTTCAATGTGTTCCTAATTGGTTACAATTTCATACCAAGGCAGAAAGCTGGGAGTGAGATGGCCATAAAAGCAGGTAGAACAGCGGCTTGTAAAAGGATGTGACTTTGTTCTAACCCCTGGGGCCCATGGAAGTTATATTCCTTGAAAACTTGTCTTTGTAGTTACAATTATCTTGTACTCTCAGGATGAGTTCATCCTCAATTTACTAGGTGGGCCCTAACTCAATGACAAGTGTCCTTAAAAGAAACTGAAGAGAAAGACAGCCCAAAAGACTATGGAAAGATGACGTGTCTGAGGTAATGTAGCTGCAAGCCAAGGCATGCCTACAGCTGCTCAATGCTGAGAAATATAAGGAGGCACCTACACACACACACACACACACACACACACACACACACACACACACACA
>CAJQZJ010034344.1:545690-561397 GCA_907164525.1 Lophiomys imhausi
GTTCCTGATTCAAAAGAAGTAAGTTGGCCTGCAGACGGCTGGGGTCTCCCACAGAAAAGAAAGCATGAAGCCTTATTTAAGGTGAGACTGCAATAACCAACTTACCCTGATGAACCTGCATCTGAGAGATCCAGAAAAAGGACTGCTAAGTGCGTTAAAGAATCTACGACAAAGACTGTGTTCCTGACGACTGAGGACCTGCCCCAGAGACTGTATCATTCTAAAAGGTTATGAAAGTAGTTGTTATAATTATCAATAGGTTTAGTGGATAGGTTAAAGGGGTTGTAGGAATTTATAGGATTAATAGTTAAGAAATTGTTGGTGTTAGTTATAAGTGAATTTAGTAATAAATAAATAAGTGTTAAATAAATAATTTAAAAGTTCGGTTACAATAAGGGGTCATTGTTTCTTATTGCTTTTGGAAATAATCCCCATATTCTTACTGGTTGAAAGTCATAAATCTTTCTTCACTCTTTTATATCCTAGCCATGCTTGTTTGGGTTTTGTGAATTTGTGTCTGCTTATAGAACACAGTGAGGTCTTCACATCATTGGGGGCTGTGGTGGTTTGAATGAGAAGTATCATGCATAATGTCAAGCATTTGAACATTTAGTTCCCAGTTGGTGGCATCATTTGGGGAGATGTGGGAAGGGCATCTTGCTGGAGGGAAGTATATCTCTGAGGAAGGGATTAGAGAGTTTAAGCCACTTCATCTGCCTTGTCTCCTGCTTACAGTTCAAGATGTGAATTCTCAGATTCCTATTCCTGCTCCCTACTGCCATGCTGCACTTGCCATCATGGACACTGACCCTCTGGAACCATAAGCCAAAACAAGTTCTTTTACAAATTGCCTTGGCCATGCTGTTCTATCACAGCAATGGAAAAGTAACTAATACAGGACCCCTGGGAAAATCCACTTCTTGTGGTATCCTTTTGTTAGTTCTCAAGAGGATTGTTATAAAAGAGCAAGCAGGCTATCCCTCTGTTCCTTTGCTCCCTATAAGGTCACATGATCTCTTCCTATGTATTTCTACTCTTGAACTGCCATCTACCATGAGTCCTCACCAGAGCTGGCCTGAGGCTAGCTCCATACCCTAGGGATTTCAACAACTATAATATAAATAAACTTGTTTTAAATAAGTGCTTTATAATGAAGCACTTTTTAATGAAGCTTTGCTTCATTATGGTAAAATTAATACAATGAAGCACCTTACACAGAAGGTTTGTCTGTTAGAATATGACTCTCCCCGCCCCCCCCCCCCAGTTAATTCTGGGGCTGTAGTTTTTGTTACTTGGCTGTTTCTGACTGTGGATGTTCTCTGTTGACCCTGACCGTCAACTATTAGCTAGCTAATCTTATGGCCAAGACCCAGCCAATTCAGCAAAAAAAAAAAAAAAAAAATAGTAATTGACTATAGCAACCAAGAAAGCCAGCCAAGCAAAAGGCCAAGTGGTAGAAGACAGGAAAGGAGGAATGTTTAGTGGTCCAAATGAGGCTCAGCTCCAAGTTCTGCCTTGCCAAGAGAAAACTTCAGCTATCCGAGAAAAGGGACTAGAGGCAGATGTAGAACTGGGATGCCTAGGGGAAACCTTCCTGGAGGAGTGAACAGTCACACTGTTCCACCAGAAGTTAGATCCCACTAGAGTTCTGGCAAGCTTTGACAGATTGCACTCTAGTGCACACTAAGGCAATGTTCTAAAATAAATCTCCCCCACTCCATAAAAATGGCATCTTATGGCTTGTCTGGCTTTTTTTTTTTATTATTATTGATTTAGGTTCTGTCCGACAGAGAAAGTTGACATGGGTAAGTAGTAGTAAGTTCTCTAAGCACTTTGAGCTCATGAGACAACATCCAACTGCTGTTATATAGATTAATCCAAGCTAAATACTGGGAACACAAGTGCATCTTTTGTCTTCCTGCTGTCTAGAGTAACAAAATCAATTTGGTTTCATCAGAAAACCAAAGTAACCCACCAACACACCCTGGGGTTATCACACTGACTTAAACAGGTGTGATGTTTTATAATACCCTGAATGATGAATTAATTTAACAAATAGAGGAAGAAAAACTACTAAAGGCTCAGAGGACCATCAACAACCAGTTCCCATTTTTCAGATTCTGGTGACATAGTAAAATAAATTCCCAGCCTTCTCCTGCACATCCATCACTGTCTGCCCTATGGGCAGAGTAACCATGTCACCAATGAGTGATGGTGAAATCGCCTGTAGGGTCCTCCTCCTCTGGGATTTCTGGTGCTGCTTTGGGGTAAGACTTGTCAAGTTCTTAAATCTGGAAAGCAGATACCAAAATGACTTGATTTTTAGAGACTAAGAAACTGGCAGTGAGTGTCGTGGAAAGAGCCTCACCTGGCTGCTCAGCAGTAGAAGTCCCCATTTGGCTTTTTTTTTTACCTGTCAATCAATGAGTGGCTTGGGGCTCCTGTTTCCATGTCTGTTAGGGATGACAGTGCCCACTACACAGGGTTCTAAGGATCCTGAGGGTCACAGTTAACATACAAAGACCTCCAGGAGAGGGGTGGGTTACGGTTCTTGGCTCATTGTCTAAGGAACACAGCCAGAGAATCCTAACAAACTACGGACTCTGCAGGCTAATGATGAGTCCATGTGGATTCATCGATCTTTATAAGTTTTGGTAGGGGATGTGATGAGTATGGGCAGAGGTCCACGGGAACTCACTCTGACTTTCAGCTCAGTTTTGTTCTAAAGGCTGAAGTCCAACCTCTGTATCATGTGCCCTCCTCCCCCAACCCCTTGCTTGCTTGCTGTAGAGCCAGGTTTTGTACTGTGTAGCCTAGGTGGGCCTTAAAGTCACAATCCTCCTGCCTCAGCCTCCTGAGTCCTAAAAGAGTACAGAAATGCACCATCATTCTCAACTGACTTTATAGAAGGGGAGGAAAAGTGCAGGGGTTAAAAGAAGAGGAAGTGTACTGAAGAATGAGAAGGTTGATAAGGGGGAGAGAGGAGGAGCAGGGGAGCAGAAGTGGAGGAAGTAGAAGTACAAAACAGGCGAAGGAAGGAGGAGAAAAAGCCATAACTCCACACTGGTGTTGGTTGACCCCAGCCTCCTCTGCATTTATTGTGTCTCAGGATGTAGGATGGCCCTTTCTCCGTTGTTCCACGGGCATTGTGGGCTAAGGTGAGGAAGACAAGGGAAGGTTGAAGATTCTCTCTGGCCTGGTTTCAGTGTTTATGTCCGTTGCCAAGGCCTCAGACCCTGCTGGGCTTCTTGGGTTCCTTGTTGTTCTTGGCTGGCATGAAGGCATACAGCTCCTCGATAAGCATCTCCATCCGGGCCGTGACCTCGGTCACAGTGTCGATGACCAGCCGCTGCTGCAGCTTCAACTTGTTGTTCTCCCACAGCGCCTTGTTCTCCTCTTGGAAGATGCGATGCTCCTCGCGCAGGACGTGCAGAGCCCTGTTCTCCTCCTGCAGCAGCCGGTTCTCCTCCCGCAGGGCCTGCAGGGCCTGGTTCATCTCTCTCAGCAGCTGCAGGGGCTGGGTGCTGTCAGCTAGGTTGGGGCCTACTTTGCCATCCTCTTCCCCAGATGGCCCAGACAAATTGTTAACCATCTCCCTCAGGGCGCGCAGAGTTTTCGAGTCCTCCTGTGATGTGGAGGGCCCTTTGGGCTCCTCAAAGGGGGAGGAGAGGCCTGGGTTCTGATCTGACAGAAGCCCTGGGCTATGGGGCTCCTCCTTGGGTACTGAGGTGGGCTTGCTTTCCTCAACAGTTGTGCTATCTTCTGCCTGGGCCCAGTAGGCCTGCCTCTGTTCCAGCAACTGCTGGAGGGCCCGGTTCTCCTCTCGGATGAGCTGAAGGGTATTCTCCTTGCTACGCTGGACAGGCAAAGTGGCGTCTTTCTTCACCACTTCCTGGGAGGCTGTGTCCTTGTGCAGCAATGATGAGGTCATCTGACTCTCCTCTTGGCCCAAACCGACCTTGTGTTCTTCCCAAAAGACCTGTAGTATCTTGTTCTTCTTGCGCAGGGCCTTGTTCTCATCCCTCAGCGCCCTATTCTCATCCCGAAGAGACTTGTTCTCTTCCTGCAACAGATATTCCTTGGCCAGCCTCTTGTGGTGCAGTTTATGGTGGAAGGAGGAGGAAGGCGAGAAGTAAGGGGATTGCATGCGGCAGTTCTCGTTCACCCACCGCCCATCCTGGAAGACAAACATCTCATCGCTGAGCTGAACTCTGGGAGGGTTGTAGTCTAGTTCCAGGTCAGCCTGGGAGGTGGGGCGCTCCATGGGGTCAAAGGGCACAGAAGAGAAGCGGTTGAGTGGGTAGGAGTGCTGGTTAACTACCCTGCGGCTCATGCGGGGCAATGCAGCCTGCCTGGAGCAGCGAGGAGTGCTGTACAGGTTGTGGAGTCTCAGGAAGGGCTCGGTGGTGCCCCTCTGTGGAACAGAGCAGGGAAACTGTTAATGGAGGAACTGTTAAAAGACTGCTGTTGGACTAAGAGGACTGGAGACTCCCTCACCTGACCTCTAGGGATCCTTCCAAGGAAATATAGCCAGACTTTATTATTCTAGGTACCATTCTTCTGAATTAATGAATACTGAACCATGGTTCCTAGGTTCAGTAGAAATACTGAAATACTAGAGAAATACTAGGCTAGGTTCCTATCCGGCTCTGGTCATAAAATTTCTGTCAACTGATCAAAGATAACATTGTGTTTCTGTTTACAGACCCCCTCATGGATATGTAGATTGCCAGTAGGCACACCATGCCTGAGCAGAGTTTGTCTAACAAGCTTGCACGAGGAGCCACAGCACAGACACTGTAATTAGGAAGAGTCTTTAACAGTGTGTGTGCCTAGATGCCACTTTAAGCAGCAAGACTGAGGCACAAAAGTTGCAGAAACATAGTGATACGTAAACTACAAACAGGACACTATTTTCCAGGATGAGAGTTCAAACAAGAGGCACCTGAACCCCAGTTCTTGGCCACACACTGCCCCCCCCCCAACTCTATATATCCAAGAATCACCACAAGTATTTCATGGGCACTGACACTAGTATAGTCATAGGACTTTAAATTCATAACTATGAAGTCTATAAATAATGAGCTCGAAGAAGGTATAATGTCCCCTCAGAGCTGGGGTTACAGGCTGCCCAGCTGGTTATGTGGTTGCATTTTACCTACATAATTCATTTAATCCTGACAACACTGGTGAATGAAATATTACTTCAGTTTGAACATCCCTAATCTGAAAAATCTCAGTTCCAAAGTGCCCCAAAATCTGAAGATTTTTGAGCATGCATATGATGCCACAAGTGAAAAATCTCACAATTGCCTTCATGCAAAGACACAGGTACACTAAAGTAGTGTATAAAATTATTATGAGTTCTATATAATATATATATATATATATATATATATATATATATACAGAGAGAGAGATGGAGTTGATGTTGACGCATGGGCTCTATTCCTGAGAAGCCTCCCTTCCTCTCTCTCTCCAAAATCCACCCCTCTAAACCACTCCTTTAAAGGCTGCCTCCTGCACACAGCATACTAAGTCAGCGTCCATGATGGGTGGTTTTAATCATCCACTTGACACAATCTCAATGAGGAATTATCTGGATCGAGTAGTCCTGCAGCATACCTGTGAGGGATTTTCCTCAGAGTTGATTGATGTGGGAAGACCCCGCCCACCATGGGTAGCACTATACCCTAGGCTTGGGTCCTGGACCGTTTAAGGGTGGAGAAAGCACGCTACACTCCAGAAGAATGGATGCAATTAGTCTTCCTTTGCTCTTAACTATGGATGTGACAAACTTGACTTCCTTACAGGGATGAGCATGAACTGTAGTTGTAAATCAGATAAACCCTCTCTCGTCTAAGCTGTTTGTTTCAGGACATTCAGTAACAGAACTAACACCAGGACAGCAGCCATGTCATCATCGTGAACCTAGAACCTGAAGCAGAGGTCCCAAGCCCCAACAGCTTTGATCTCAAAACTCCCATGATTGAGTCCTGTTGAGAAGTTCTTGTTTCTCCATTTCCTCTAAAAGGCGCCTAAATATGGCTGTTGCGCCTACTTCCTGGGTTCATAAGAGATCAAGTAGTAGACAAGCCATCACAAGGACCAAAAAGTACTGCTGGTAATATTTAACAATTCCTGTTCTAAACCACCATGAAATACTGAACACATGGCTTTGCAAAAAGCTCCACCAAACTGTGAGCAAATACACATATATTCAAGACCTCAGGTTCCCTCAACCAGTGCTCACAGCCCTTTCACAGCAGGCCACTTGGCCCAGGTCAGTGATACTCCCAGATTTCTTGCATTGGCTGAACTAATCTGTCTGATGACCTGGGTCATGACAAGAGGTGTGTCTGTCCTTAGAACATCAGGGAGGGCTTCTACTGAGCCTAGGAGGTTCAACCAATGAAGAAAAGTCTCTTCTTGGTCTTTAGGACATGTTCTCTCATAGAGACCCGACGGGGTGGTGTTAGGCATTCTAAATGTTAATTGGTCCTGCTTGCTGTCTGTTACTTACATTGTCTCTGATTGGTTAAATAAATGCTGAGGCCTGGAGATTGGGCAAAGATAGAGAGGTAGGCAGGACTAAGGTGCGTGGGCTTCAGAGACAGAGAGCATCTTGGGAGAGAATCCAGGAGCGGGAAGGAGGAGGAATAGACACCATGGGGTAGATTAAAGAAGATCATTCCCTGTGGCCTGGAACATCGGCATAGCGTGGAGAATAGCAGTCCAAAGGGACGTATGTATATATGGGGTCATATTTGAGTAATAGAATTATGAGCTAGCTTAGATGGGCTAGGATTGCACAATTCAGGCCAAGGTTTGTTAAAATCCATTTGGTGTCTGTGTGTGTTCATTTATAATGGCGGGTTAAGGCTTAACAGCCGCCAAACCAATTAAATATAATATAAATACTAACAAATAATTTAATTAGCCATTTTTTTTCTACAGAGACCAACAGGTGAAAAAGAACAAAGCTGGCTCCTTTGTGGCAGGATGGGGAAGGAAGTTGTAGGAGAGGAGCATGTGGCTCTGGGGCTCTTCCCATCTCCTTCATTGGTGTTAGAAAGGTGGCCAAGAGACTGTCTTCAGGAACAAGAAACAAATTGCTGTGACCCAACAAAGTGTTAGTGCTGGGATTCCAGGAAGAGCCCTGGGTAGAAACAAGGCCCTCACAGAGGCCTGAGGCCCTTGGATTGGAATCCTTCCTGAGCACAGGCCTGGCCCTTCCTGATGCTTCCTTTCTAATGTTAATGAAGATGCTTTAAATAAGTAACAAGTGTGTGGCATACTGTTCCCAAGGACCCTGAAAAGCATAGCTAAGCAGCCAGCTTGGAAAAAAAAAGGGAGGGGGGGAGACAAAGGCAAAGAGAAAAGGAAGGGGATACCAGCAGAGTCTCTTACTGGTGTTTTATGACTTCTAAAAACTAGAACTCTTGGAGTGAGATCTTCTCATATGGAGTTATTGTGGTTGGTGGCCTTCCACCTAAAGAGTTTGGGAATGGGCCTGGACAGTGAGCAGCCAGGCTTAGCTGGCACACACTGTGGTGGTTTGAATGTGTCCTCTCTATTTCATGTGATGGGAACTTAATCTCCAAAGTCACATGCTAATGGTGTTTGACAAGTGAGATCTTTTTGAGGTGGACTGGATTGTGAGGGAACAGATGAACCCATTTGGGGTCAATGGGCTGTCGCAGGAGCATCTGTTGTAAAGTGAGCTCCCTGTGCCTTGCTTGCTGTATCTCACCAAGTAATGCCCTCCACCATGTGTGACACAAGAAGGTCCCTGCCAGAAGAGGACCAGGTGCTTCTATACTGCCATGCTCTTGAACGTCCAGCCTCTATGCTGTGTGAACTGCCTGGTCTTGGGCATTTTGTTGTAGTAACAGAAAACTGAGGAGACAGAATGGAACTTCTTTCCTCTCCTTGAAAAATGTAGCTACTACCAACCAAAAGAGATGTCCGTGTGCTTCCAGAAAGTTCAACCTGGTTGACCAAGCTTTTAAAGCACTTTATTTGCCAACACCATTGAGGGTTCACGAGTAGGGAATGCTCTGCCAGCTGAAGCATTTTTAATGCACTAAAGGGCACCAGGGTCCTAGAAGGAAAAACCACAGTGCTAACTTCACAGCTGAGTCCCCCTGCCAATTAAAAAACAAAGCAAAAACTAACCTCTCTAGTGCTATGCTAAAAAAAAATGTTTAATATATACTAACAGATGAAAAGATAATTCACAAGGTAAGTGTGCTTGGTTTTGATAGAATTTTAATGCTAATAACAAAGAGAATAAAGAGGTCAGATGTAGTCATTTTAACTAATTGTTTGATAGAATCTCCTAAAATCTTGCTCTTATACTATGCCAGTTGGTATTGCTGAGCCAAAGAGGAAGGAGAAAAAGGCAGGGGAATAAGGAGTGGGAACTGGGAAGTACCGTCAGAGATCATTCTGATGAAGATATAGATCTTCCATTGATGATCTACAATAACAGTGCCTTAATGAATCTTAGAGTGTTCACTGGGGAAGCTTGAATGCCTGGAAAAGTGAGTCTGTATATAGACAGAATCAGATCAGTTGCTTAGACACGAAATAATACTGTGGCCTGCAAGCTAATGTACTAGAGGAAAATAGATGTGAAAATACACATGTTCAATGTAAGGGGGGGGGGGGAATGGGAAACCAATAAGACCCGAAAAGACCTAAGGGCGATAACTAGAGAATCATAGTGTACGCAGTGTAATTGAGAACTCCAGCCACCAAAAGGGCTAGGAATCGGTAGCCATAGATACTGTTATAATTCCCTTCCAAACAGAATGAGCTCAACTCAGAATGAAGCTACATGGGGCAGAAACACGAAGGCAGCTTGGGGGTTAGCAGTCCAGATGAGGGGAAGGGATGCACTAGCTTCTAGAAGCAAGAGAAGAATTAGAATTATGACATCACCTGGCCCCACTAAGCAGGATGACACTTACACTTGTGTGGCCCAGTGGCCAACACATGCTATGAGCACTCCACCAATCACCTTGTTCCTCATAGTGATCCTCCCAAGCACAGTGAGCACACAGGTCTTTCTGGGGGTGGGTCGGTTTACATCATCTAATTATCCAAAGCCAAGAGGACCAGTCTAGAGTGTCCCAACAGGTTGCCTGGCTTGTGCCTCCATTGCAGGTGGGCCTGTAGCCATCCTGGCAGGAATGAATGTGTCCCAAAGAGATACTTAAGCCCCTCCTTCTAGCTATCAGATTATTGAAACAATGGACCCCAGGAAATTTCTTTAATAGTCTTATGTTTGGAGAAGGTAAAGGCTGAAGGCTGATGCCAGCCAGAGGGGAAGATTGTCTCTCAGAAAGAGATTTCACACAGTCCTGATAACTTGTCAGACCACCCTGCAAGAGAGAATGGGGCTGAGACCATGATGCTGGGCTGGACCACACCTCAACCAGGATGGCTTAGTTATGTGTACTTCTGGTCCCCTGTTTAAACCCAAACTTCATGTCCAGGATGGACTTGGAGGATCTCTAGACCTCTTTGTTTCTCCATCAAGTGTTGCTGCATTGAATAAATCTCTTCCTGCTTTTCAACATCAGTTGCTTGCTTTATTGACCTACTGATGACTACTGACTATGCCAGGCTAGCATACTCAAGGCCTCATCTGGCCATGAGAAACAAATCTTCCAGACAGCAGTGACCCATTCATTCCACATCCCCTTTGCCCTCCAAGATCCAAGTAGCTGCATCGGATCCTACAGCACAGGAAGTGGGGCTGGGGGCAGGGGTTGGGGGACCCAAACAAACCCAAGACTTTTCAAATCACTTTTCTCCTCAACTGCTTAGCTGGTTCTGTTAGCTGGGGATAGAAAGCTATACTAGAGGAAGATGGAAGAAGCTTTCTAGTCCTTTTTCCCATGACAGTAATGACGGCCTTGTGTCAGCTTGATTGGATTAAGAAACACCGGGGGCATTAACAAGACACATACCCTTGTATGTATCTGTGGGGACTTTATCAGGACTAACAGGTTGGAGGCAAGACATACTCAATGTGGTCGGTACCCATGAGCTAAGATCTTGGTCTAAATAAAACAGACTGATCTGCCATGATGTGTGGCAGTGGCTCCACCACCATAGCTTCCTCTTCACCATGAACTTCTCCATTGAACCAAGAGTCAAAATAAACATTTCCTTCCTTAACAATGAGAACAGCAATTAATACAACTACTTTCAAATCCTTTTCCCACTCCCACATCTAGGCTGGCATTTCCTATTGCCCCTAATATGTGGGCTAGTAAGGAACAAAAGGAGCCATGCCCATTGTCACACACAGCAGAAGACAGATGTGTGTTTTATGTACTTAGAATCAGACCTAGCAAGGTTCCTCGTCCTTCTGTGGGATGACCAGGACATAGTTACCTAATATTCTGGCTCAGATTTCATAAGCTGAATGAGACAGAAAAGTGTCTGTTCACTACAATGTTGTAAGGAAAACCCATATTCAGGATGTTCCTTGTCTGACTGTACCTGCTGAGCTTGTTATAATTACACTAATACAGAAGACCAATTAGAGATCCATTCTCTTTGGTATATACCTCCCTGGGCCAAACTTTTAGGTAAGTTACCTGTGCCTTGTGTCCTTCCATTCTACATTTCTCCTCCCCTTGGTCCATGACCCCGATCTTCCTATGAGTTCTTGGGGTGACTCTGGAGACACCAAGGCCACCCCTTTGTGACATAGCATCAGAAGAAACAGTCACATCAAAGGGATCCCAACTAAGAAAGCTGTTACATGCAAGAGATCTGAGAACCACAAGCTGCAAGGAGTTTAATAATTCATTCGCTGACCTCAAAAGAAACAACTTGATCTCCACCCCTGAGTAAATCATCCCTTGCCCACAGTAGGGCTTAATCCTCTTGACAGTTGCAAATGGACCACATGTTAGGGTTTCCACTCCAGGGTTCATCCTTATGCATATGATTTCATACTCAATTCTAGTTCTTCACAAATATCCAAAGTGGTTATATACCACCAGCCAATAAAGGGTCTCCTTTATTTATAGATTTTTCTTACAAATGATTCAACCTTAAAAGGCTAGCACTGAACCAGATGCGGTCACACATGCTTTTAATCCCAGCACTAGCACTCACAGGCAGAGGCAGTCAGATCTCTGAGTTCAAGGCCAGCCTGGTTTACAAAGCGAGTTCCAGGACAGCCAGTAACGTTACACAGAGAAACCCTGTCTCAAAAAATAGCAACAAAAAGTCTAGCACTGGGGGATGCCCCCCCCATCATCCAACCCAGCCCCATCATTCAAGGCCAGAGGATCATGAGGTCCAGAGAGACTATTTGTCCTCCCTGAGACACACAGCCAGGGGAAAACTATGACAAAAATATGAGAGGCTGACTTCTTTGTTCATTCTGTAAGGCTCAGAAACAGGGTTATTGTAGCTAAAACTGGGAAGTTATATCCTTCTGTGATTGTCCCTACCTGAGGTAGAATCACATTGATTGGAATTTCTAGGCTTTCAGATCTGGAATCTCTCTTCCTTGTAAAAATTGGCCTTGAGTGCTGTGAAAAAGAAAAAAAAATTAAGATTTCTCCTTCTCAACCCATACTCAGGGTCTTGATGGCTTACCTGAAATACATAACTACTATCTACACATTTATGCCCTTTTTACAAATTATATACCTTATAAACATCTCAGTTTAATGGTATGTGTAAATGATATCTGACCAGAAATCTTACTGATCCCTGAACAGAAATCAAGACAGGAATTAACTGATATAAAACCCTGTTGAAAGTCTTTGAAGCAAAGACAGTTCCAGTCCATCCTGGTTTAAAACTATTATTTTTATATCAAGAAAGCAGCCATACCAATGTGAGGTGCCAGGTATAGGTCCTGTGCATAAGCTGGTCACCAAAACACTCAGAACATTCCAGAGGTGACATCACAGAACACTATGGTGGCTTTCAGAGCTCATGGCTTTCTCTCTACGCATCTCCGATGGGAATGAGGCTTCTGCAGGTAGGAAGTGGTTGCTGACTGTGCCCATGTGGCTAGCCAGGGTCAGTGTGACACACAATAGCTTGTGACACACACAAACTCGCACCTGTTTGGTCACCCTGGCTGCGGGTCACACCTCACTGCCAGGCTGGTTTGAAACTCCCCACCTCCCTCCAGAGGTGGCATCTACTTCAACTGTGTTACTTAGGAAGGAAGAAACATCAACCGTCCAGACCTAGGGGAGGATTTGGCACTACCGAGGGACTTCTCAGTTCATTTCCACTGTCAGGTCCCAGAGAGTTAGGGGTTCAGCCCTACAAGCTGACCTTCATTTGGGGTTCCAATCTCAGATCAAGGCCACCTGTACTTGTACTGATCAGCTCTGAATCAGGGCCCCCCCCGACATGCCCCTCAGGTTCAGTAGTTAGCTGGTCTCTCAGAACTCAGGAAGGTGCTTTACTTAGGGTCACAGCTTTCTTATGAAACAGTCAGCTCAGGAGGGACCCAATGGTAGCAACAGAGGATGAGTTATTGGACGAGGCAGTGTGGTGAAGCTTCAGGCCTTGTCTGCACTCACCTGCCTCCCACCATCTTCAGCACCAATATCTGAACCCTGTTGTCTACAGGAATCTGTGGAGTTCCATTATGTAGTCGAGTTTAATTAAATCATTGGCCTTTGATCATTTAACTAAATGTCAAGCAAGCCCTTCCTACTTCCCCAGAGGTAGAGGTTTGCTGAAAATTCCAACTTTCTAATCCCCTGATTGGTTCCTCTGGCAGCCATCCCTCACCCTCCTAGAGTCATTCCACTAGTATAAGCTGATGTGTGTTCCAAAGGAGGGCCTATCAGGAAATTTCAAGGGCTTTAGAAGCCCTGTTCTGGTAGACAGATACAACTATGCAATTATGTCACATGTAGAAGTTGCATTAAGGACACAACTCCCAGTCCCTTCCATCCTTAGTTCTGTCAAATCCATCACCTCCAAAGTCATTAAAGAGAACTCCCTTGTGTATCTTAGTGCTGTTTGATTTTGCACCTTAGGGGAGAGAGAGAGTAGTGACCCAAGGTCAGCAGACCCAGAGACCCTGAAACTGGCCACTTGAGTCCTCCACACACAAACTACAAGCAAATCTTGGTATAAGGAAATTCGAATATACAGAAGCTTAAAGATACACCCAGAGAAAAATCAGTGGCCAGTCCCACTGCCAAATGGTACATTTGGAGGCCAGAAGACAACCTTGGGTGTTATCCCTCAGCTGTCGTCCATGTATTTTAAGACATTGGCCTGGAACTTGACAATTGGATGGGACTAGCTGTCAGCAAGCCCCAGGGATCTAGTTGTATCCACCTTGCCTGACAGAGGGGGCCATACCAGGATTTTTTTTTTAAACATGGGTTGGGAGATCGAATTCAGGACCTCACAGATGCAAAACCACTGAGCTAGTAGACTTATTTATGTAATTTTTAAATTGTGGTTATAAATGCACAGTGCTGAATTTGCCATCATTGCCATTTTAAAGTGTATAGTTCAATAGTTTGGAGTATATTCACATTGTGGTGTAAGAGCACACTCTATAATTCCTCATTTTAGAAAACTATGATTTCTATTAAGCACTAATTCTCCCTTTCCCTCCAGCCCGTGGCAACCACATCCCCATTTTTTTGTTTCTATGATTTAAACTACATTAATGTCTTAGTTAGGGTTTCTATTGCTGCGATAAAACACTGTGACCAAAAGCAACTTGGGGAGGAAAGGGTTTGTTTCATCTTACTCTTCCAGGTAGCACTTTATCACTGAGGGAAGTCAGGGCAAGAAGTCAGGGGCCCATGAAGGAGTGCTGCTTATTGGCTTGCTCTCATGAATTGCTCAGCCTGGTTTCTTTTGGCACCCAGGACCACCAGCCCAGGGATGGCACGAACCACAGTGAGCTGGGCCCTCCTCCATCAACAATCACTCCGCTCCACAGCTCTGTCTTACGGAGGCACTTTCTCAATCGTGTTTCCATCTTCTTAGATAACTAGCTTCTGTCAAGTAGAAAAACAACAAAAAAACCCAATAAACTACCCAGCACAATTAGATATATTTTGAGTGGAATTATAGAGTACGGGTCCTTTCATGACAAGATTTACCCAACTTGAAACAAACGTCAAGATTTCCTTCTTTTAAAAAGCTGAATCATGTTTCATGATATCCAAATGTCATTTGGGTAGCGTCTGTCCTGCGGCTACTGGAAATTAATGCTACTGTTAACTTGAGTGTGCAAACATCTCTCTGAGATGCTGCTCTGAATTATTTTGGATTTATGTCCAGAAGTAAAATTGCTCAATGACAAGGTAATTACATTTTTAATTTTGGGGGCACCGCCTCACTGTTTTGCATGGCACTTCAATTGTTCAACCTTCCTATCAACTGAAGACTTCCTGTTTCTTTGATACTTGAAGTCGGTGATCCCTGTACTGCCTGGAAAAAACGTAATTCCATCTCTCCTCATGTGCATATCCCAGAGAAGCAACTTCACACCACTGGATATGAGCAGAGTTTTTTGTACGAGGAAGAATTAATGTCACCAATGAACTGAGACCTGGAGGTGGCCCCTTATACAAAATGTGCCCCTATCCCTTTAACTCAAATGTCCACCAGCTGACATATAATTGGTACTTCTGCTGTAAACTGTCAATAAAGTGTTGTTCCGACAACCTATGTGAGGAGAACCTCTTTGTCTGCTTGCTTGATGGACTGATTTTCGCTTTTATTTTTAAAGAAAGAAACATTTAGCCCGGGGAATCCTAGTCATGGTGCTTGCAGTTCCCCATGACCTGGAGATGTGGCCCTCAAGCCTGTTATTACTCTGGTTAACACAACAGCCAATGACCCACATTCCACAAGCGTCCCAATTGATGGGCCCTGCCCACAGCACAGAAGTTGGGGGGGGGGGGGGGGGGAGGGGGTGGGGGTGGGGCTTGTGGGTTCTGACCTAGACAAACTAAATAGAGACAAAAGGTAAGCATGCGTCTGAAACTCCCCAGGGTCCTAAGGCCTGCATCTGCCTGATGATCTATCTGACATGGGGGTAGTCCAACAGCAAGAAAGCTGTCAGAGAGCCTTTCTGCCCTTCCTCCAGAAAATCACCCACACTGAGGCTCTTGGCCCAGCAACCAGAGGTGGGCACCAGGTTTACCCTTTGACCTCTCTTGTCTTCTCCCCTATGAAGAAAGGCATAGGAAACTGGGGAGGTATAGTAATTTATCTTACACAGTGGGTGTGCCACTGTCCTACTCTGATGTTTCGGTGATAAACACTATGACCAAAAGCAAATTGGTGGGGAAAGGATATATTTGGTACGCACATCCTGATCACAGTGCGTTGTTCAGGGAAATCAGGGAAGTAACTCAGGCAGAAACAGAAGCAGGAGTTGTGGAAGAATGCTGCTTACTGGCTTGCTTGCTTCCCCTGGCTTTCTTAGCTTGCTTCCTTAAACAACCCAGGTTTGCCTGCCTAGGAGTGGCACCTCCCACAGTGGCCTGGGCCTTCCTATACCAATCATGAATCAAGAAAGTACCCCACAGATGAGCACACAGAACAATCTGATAGGGGCCGTAGCTCAGCTAATGTTCCCTCTTCCCAGGTGATTATACCTTGCATCAAATTTATTTAAAAGAAGAAGAAGGAGGAGGAGGAGGAGGGGGAGGGGGAGGGGGAGGGGG
>CAJQZJ010034344.1:561497-600704 GCA_907164525.1 Lophiomys imhausi
AGGAAGGAAGGAAGGAAGGAAGGAAGGAAGGAAGGAAGGAAGGGAGGAAGGAAGGAAGGAAGGAAGGAAGGTAGGAAAAAGCACAATTGGCTCCTGTGGTGGTTTGGATCCTCCTCATCCTACCCCATAGGCTCATATAGTTGTATGCTTAGTCCACAGCTGATGAACTATTTGGAAGGAGGTGTGGCCTTGCTGGAGGAAGTAAGTTCTGGGAATGGGCTTTAAGATTTCAAAAGCCCACACCAGACCCCCCCCTCCTCTACCTGTGGGTCAGGTTATAAAGTTCTTAGCGACTGCTCCAATGTCATGCCCACCTGCTTCCCACCATGATGATAATGGACTCACAGGCTGAAACTGTAAGCCAGCCCCAATTAAATGCTTGCTTTCTTAAGAATTGCTTGGTCATGGTGTCTCTTCACAGCAGTACAACAATAACTAAGATAACCCCTTGTAACTTGACACAAGTATGCATCACTGTTAAACCACAACACTTCCTTTCTTGTTTATCCCCCAAGGCTCATGTTACTATCACAATATAAAACATGGTTTAACTTTTAAAGTCTCATAGTCTTATAAAAAATTCATCACTTAGAAATTCAATATTTCTTTTAAAATATCTAATATCTTAACTGTGGGCTTCCATAAAATAAAAAACAAGTTCTTTCTTTCTTTTTCTTTTTTTTTTTTTTTAATTCCAAGAGGGAAGAACCAGGGCACAGTTAGAATCAGACAAAAACAAACCCAAAATCCAACAGAGTAAAAGTCTCAGTATCCAATATCTGGGACCCATTATCATTTAAGCTCCAAAAGGTGTGGGTGGCCCCACCTCTCTGAATCTGCTACCTGCAGCACATGTAACTTGTCACACAGGCTCAAGATAATACCACTCCTCACCCATTATTGTCATTGGTGGTCACCCTATGGTCCTGGCAACCCTAATACTCCGGGACCTCCATGATCTTTCCAACCCTACAGTGTTCATGCTGCTAAAACTAGTACTACATGGGAGACACTTAGACATTACCAAGTTTGGTTGGCAGACAGAGAGGTAGCCACGCTCCCACCCCCCATCACAGCTGCTCTTTGCTGCCTCTGAGGAACTACAACCCAAAAGATCTCACCTCAGCGATACTGACTTATTGATTACAGCTGGTACATCAGGCCCAGCCAGCAAGCATCAATTACCCCAGTAAAGCAAAGCTTTCACAACCATAAAATTTTAAATCCAAAACACCACATAAATGGTCTTTACTCCCCCTGAAACCTCACAAGCCAGCCCTCGATTATCTGCATTTCCTTCGACAGTCTTATTTCACAAGTTCTCACAACAGCAGCACATTAAGCTCTGGGTACTTCCAGCCCAAAGTTTCAAATGCTTCCAGAGTCTTCCCACCCCAGCCCATTGGTAGAAGCTTATCTTGTTGCTCCATTTTCTGACCTTTTATGACTTGAAGACCCCTTTCCTGCCTCTTCAGCAACTCTCTTCAAGGCAAGACTCCACCTGAGCCTCCTCTTCCTCACCTTTATCCTTTTCATCCCCTTCCCACATTCTCACCAGCTCCTTGCTCCTGCTCCTAGTTGCTTTCTCCTCTTCCACTTCTTCCTTTCTTGCTTACTCTCCCCTTCTGCTTCTACTTCAGGCCTTTGGTACCCAGGCTTATTGCTTCTCCCTGCTCTTCTCCAGTGTGGTACAGCCAAGACTGGTGGCAAAACAGAGTCCCAAAGGGAGACACATAGAAGGCACTCTAGAGTAAGGGGTTGGTACTCTAACATCCCAGAAGTCACCCAAAGAGTAAGTACCTCTTGGGGAAAGGAGAAAGAGGTCCCATGTTGGATATCACCACATGTGACATCCAAACTTGAAGACCTCTATGTACAGCCCTCACATAACTTTGCAAGCCTCCAAAAACCAGAAACTCCAATTCTTTCCTGAAATTGATCAATCTCTTTGCTCAATTCAAGAGGGAGGGCTCTGATCCAAAAGGTAGTCAACGGAGAGGATAGAGAGACGGCTCAATGGTTGAACACACAGGCTGCTCTCTTCCAGAGGACCCAGGATTTATTTTCAGCAACCCATGTGGCAGCTCAAAATTATCACTAACTCCATTCCCATACATACACTTAATGGTGTCTTGGGACTGTTCACTCCCATCCCATCACATCTCCCCTTTTTCTCAGCCAACAGAACTGACAAAAACACACAGAGACACACAGACAAGCAACAGTAAACACAACGTTGGTCACCACACAGACTTAAACCAGGGATCCGGTGACATCTCACCTGGATCCTGGACACCAAGATCTGGGCTACACCTGGCCTTTCCTAAGTGTCCTACTTAGAAGGCATCATAAACAAACTCATCTCCAGAGGAGACAGACAAATCCAGGTGACTTTTCTATAATCTTCCATTCAGGGTAGAAGTGTCAGGAGCCTCTAGGGGTGGCCCTGGAACATCTTAGGGTGCACAACCCCTAGGACCTATCTGTTCTCCTCGCTGTTGCCCTAGAGGTGGTCCAAGAGCCCTGGTGCCTCAGTCTTTGGGAATCTATTGGTGCCCCCAGGATGTTACGAGTTAAGTCTACCAGAGAATACACATGGACATTCTTAAAGCCAAAAGGAAAGTCTTTATCTATGGCCAGCAGTTCCACAGAGAACTCCAAATAATGCAACACTAATCTTCATTTTTTTTTGTCTTTTATGTACAAAAACCACATTCTGGTTGACAAACTTCAGGTAACAAAAACAGTTAACAAAGAACAAATCTACAAAAGCCAAAAAAACAAAGTTAATAAATTTAGGGACTGTCTAGTCAGTGTTCTATTGTTTTGAAAAGACACCATGACCAAGGCAACTCTTATAAAAGAAAGCATTTAATTGGGGTCTTCCTTAGAGTTTCACAAGTTTAATTCATTATCATCATGGCTTCAGGCATGGCACATATGGTACTGGAGTAGTAGCTGAGAGGTGTATCCCGATCCACAGGCCAAAAGAGAGACACAATTTTAAATAATGCTGCTTTATCTTAGTCATTGGTAATACCCAAAAATCTAATGTTTTCATTAAAAAGGTAAATTATCAATAGAAATTTATCAATTGGGACCAAGGGTAATTAAATGTACTCATCATTCTTCTTAATGAATCAAGCATCAGATTCTAAGTTCAGTTTAGTTGGAGTCTTGAGTTAAGTTCCTGCCATTCCTGAAGAAACTATGTCATAAAGATCCATAGATCTAAATGGAAAAGCATATTATTGATTGCAACTTATAAGTCATAATAGTTTCAAAGGATGCAAAACAATTCTGGTAAAGTTTTCCCATGGAGTTTCCACTTCTCCTATTGAAGGTCAGTTATTCTCACCAGTTAGAAAGGTGAAACTGTTGGAATCAGATAATGATAATAGGTGTGCAACTGTATGAAGAACTAAAATTTACTGTTATATGCTTTTAAAGGAGAAAGCTTACATATAAAAAAAATCTCAATTTAAAAAATGCTCATTAGAATATTTTTGACCCAAAATCAAAACCCACATGAAACAGTTATTCTTTAAAAAAAACTTTACATAGAGTATCTTGACATGTTCTTCACTGTCAGACACAGCTCTTTCATACATACCTAGTGCAATACATGCATAGATTGATGGAGGTATTTTCCAGCACAATTTTCAGATTGCCCTCTTCACTGGATATGTTTCTTTCAAAAACACATTTAAAAAAAACTCCCGGCTCACTGTTTATTGTTAAACTACCACCTCTACCAAGAAGAGGGGGAAAGGCTGCATTTTCTTTCTTTTCAGATGGTTCTGAGACAGCACACTGTAAACAGCCACTTGTCACCACAAAGGCCAGCCAATGTGATGCTTGATCTTCAGCAAAAAGAGATTACTGCAAAACTCTTGGTGGCACCAGAGACTTCCAGATCATTCTCTGAATTGATACAAAAGAGATGCTAAAATTTCATGCAACCCTGTTTCCATTCACATTCGCTATATAAATATGTGTTGTAAATAAAATAAAATAAAATAAATGTGTGTTGTGCCTCAACTGCTCTGTGGCAACAGTTTGACCACAAATATATGTCTATGACTTTAAATAAATAAATGCATTGCAAATAAACTTCCTGAGTGACACTACCCAATATGCCTCCAGCATCTTCTAATTCCAGCCCAAGCAGCTACTCCATCAAATGCTATCTTCAACCACGGTTCCCTCAGCATGTCATTCTAACAGAAATGTTATTTATACTTGAGAACATATTTCTTCTGGCATGCCTTCTACAGCTCATTCACAAAAGAGCAGTGTTTTGTATGTTTTAGTATCAAAGCAGAAGCAACATCTGTATTTCAAGCAGCTCTACACCAATCACTTCCTGGTTTATTTCTATCACTCGTTCCTTCCGAGTTTTCTTGGCATCTACCATCAACCTTTGCAGCTAAGGATAAGAATTCACTTCATTTAATCATTCAGGAACGGCTTATTGAGTACCTTGAATGAGCCGATCATTGTCTGAGGAAGTAATGAACAAAATTAAATTTTTATAAAGCTACATTCCTATAAGGGAAGGCCAATGATAGACAAGTTTTAGAATTCAAATACAAATTATCCTGCCGAATCTGCTGGGGATTGCTTCTAGGACACAAATTTCTATGTGCTTAATCAAGTCGTTCATATAAAACAGTAGCTTATAAAATAAAAATGAATACAAAAATGACATAGTGCTTGAGTTAACCTACCCATATCCTTTATGGTTCAATCATCATTGAGTTATTTTTAATATCCCCCAAACAATGAAAATAGTGATTAGATTACATTGTTTAGGGAATGACAAAAAAAAAAAAAAAACCCTGTTCTGTACATGTTTCCAGATATTTTGTTGTCTCTGTCATATCCACAAATACAGAACCAATATAGGTGGAGGATCAACCTTATATGCCAGTAATGGATACTCATAGGCAAATTCAGTTGCCTATTAAGACAGTGATGGGCCAGCTGCTACAGGCAGTGAACTGCCCTCTGTGAGGATGTGGGTAAGATTGTCTTGACCTTTGAGAAGAGATGCCAGCAGAAAAGGCAGCAGGAGTAAGGCTCTGAAACAGAAGACTTAACGAATTGACTAGACCACAGAAGCTAGTGTACCTGGAGGCAGAGTGAGGGATAGGGATGTGGAAGAGTCAGAGGGCAGAGGGCAGAGGGTACAAGGCAGCCTAGGTGGATGACAGGGGACTTTGAGGGCTAGAATAGGGATTGTGGTTTTTATTCTGGGTGGCAATGGGAAGTCATCAAAAAGTGTGCATTAGACATGGCATGACTTGACCTAGGTAGAAAAAGATTTCTCTGGCCCCAGTGGAGAATAGGCAACAAAATGGTAAGGCGAGAGCAAGGGACTGATTTTAATAGTCTAGACCAGAGACAGACACACATAGTAAAGGTAACAGGCCCTGATAATCAGACTCTGGGTATATCCTGATGCAGAACCAATGGTACTTACCAGAAGTTTAACTATAAGGTAGGAGAGAGGGGAGATAGAATGCTACACAGTTCTATGGTGGCATATGGCATGCATATTCATAAACCATTGCCACTTAGAGTAGGCTTTATTGCCATCCAAGAACAAAGTTGACTATGATATATCCAGTGTAATGAAGCAGCAAATGGATTTTTTTTCATACAAACACACACACACACACACACACACACACACACACACACACACACACACACACCATCACCACCACCACCACCACCACCACCACCATCACCACCACAGACAAGCAAAACTTTGCTCAGGGAGCCAAAAAAAAAAAAAAGAATGCTACACAGTTCTAATGTAAGCTCTTGAGAAAGGTCACATTCTTGAGTGTGGTGGGGGAGGGGAAGGAGAAAAAAGTGGGTCAAGTTTGGAGATGCAGAATTGAGTTTGGACATGGAAGGACCGTAGACAGGAGTAAGTAGAAGGTCCAAAAGAGTCCCTTGTAAGAGTCTGGAATTAAAGGAAGGTGCAAGGAATGGAAATATCAATTTAGGACTAACAAATATCAATTTGTTAGTGTGTAGATGGGGTTAAAAACCTGTCATTATATTTTTTCCCCTGTTCACCATTTCACATGTATTTATTGATTTGGCAAGAACAGGTATTCCTCTGGACAAACAACCACTCTCTTTTCCCCACTACTAAGTGACAAACACAAGAGACTTTTAAGCGCCACTTCCTGTTACATTTATTAGCATTTTAAAATGTTGCACTGAACATGGTTTAGATGGTATTTTTTTATTGTGATGGCTTCAAATTCTTATTAGCCAGTATCCCAAGGCAACACAGTTAGATGAGCCTTATCAGTGGAGGATGTGTTGATAAATCTGCATTTACCTGATAACTTCATTGTGAAAGAGAATGTTCTAAAAGAGACACTGCCACTGTGGCCTTTCTCTTGTCCATTTTACTTTTCAAGAAGCCACGTGTCCATTTTGGAATAAGTAGTCCAGTTATGACCAGATAGCATCATTCCTAAATCTACGTTATCTAGCACAGATACCGGCACAATCATGAGAAGGGAAAGGAATCTTGCTCAATCCTTGCAGAGTCTGCTTTTCATGAGTACACTCCCCTTCAAACAATGACACTCTCAGACCACGCAAAGATGCTAGTGTCTGTCCTTGAGTTATGGATTCACAGAGTTCTGTATCCTTCTAATTTTTTTTTAATCTGTGGGAAATGCGGCTGGAGAGATGCTTCGATGCTTAAATAGAAATTGAAATCATGCTGTTCTCTTCCCATGTTCACTGGTGTGCTTTGCTAGTCCTTTGGTGGAGCCCCTTTCACTGATAAGGAAGTAACAAATGGGGTGCCATAGGGTCAGAATAGGAAGGGGCCCCACCTCCTGACTCAGCAGAATAGCCACCAACAACTCAGTCCCCACACACCCAGAGAACAAAACAATGAAACATCAAGTGAACATCCTAAGCTTTTTCTTATTTGTTTATTTATTATTCACTTTACATCCTGAGTGTAGCCCCTGCTTCCCCTCCTCCAGGTCCCACCGTCCCACTCTCTTCTCCTATTCCCCCTCCCCCCCTCTCAGAAAAGATGATCCCCCTTGCCCCCCATACCTACCATCCCACCCCAGCATATCAAGTAGCCTCAGTACTGAGTGCTCCCTCTTCCACTGAGACCAGGCATGGCAACCCCATTAAGAGGAAGTGATGGAAAAGCAGACATCAGAGTCTATGTCAGAGACAGCCCCCACCCACTTGCTAGGGGACCCCCATGATGACTAAACTGCCCATAAGTTACATATCCAACATCCTAAGCTTAAAGATGAAAACATTCAAAGCCAAAGTTGTTAAAAATTGAAGACTTACCTGGAGGCTATTTAAAAAGTAAAACTGTGCTAATTTTCTTCTCCGAAGCAATTGGTATTAGGTTTTTGGGGTGTTTATTTGTTTAATTTTTGAGACAGGGTTTCTCAATGTAACAGGCCCTGGCTGTCCTGGACTCCCTCTGTAGACCAGGCTGGCCTTGAACTCAGAGATCCACTCACCTCTGCCTCCCGAGTGCTGGGATTAAAAGCGTTCACCACCACGCCCAGCTGTTTTTGTTTTTCTAACATTGACCAAGGACTGGGGAAATGGTTCAATGGATAAAGTGTTTCCTTTGCTAGGTCCAGAGTTCAAATCCCAGAATCCACATGAAAGCTAAGCAGGCTCGTTGGACTCCCTGTAACTCCTGCACTTAGGAGACAGAGAATCCCAGAGCAAGCTGGCTAGCTAGAATAACCACAATTGGTAAATTCTGGGTTCAGCAGAGAGGCTCTCTCTCAATATAGAAGGTAGAGAGCAATCAAGGAAGACTCTCAATCTCAACTTTGTATGCACATAAATACAAACTAGATGGGGGAGGAGATGATCTGAGCTCCCACCTGCGGCAGTTGGGAGAACTGAACCTGAGGTCATGAGAGCAGCAAGCTGGCCCCTTTGCCTTGCCCACTGGAGCACTCAGGAGAGAGGGCCTTGCACCCCGTCTGGGTCAAACAGTAGAGCTGGCCCTGGTGGAGGGAGGGCAAGAGTGCAGGAGAGCCGGACCTGCCACTCATCTGCCGTGAGGTGGCATGGATTTGGGGGTGATGCCCTTCCCATTTTCCCCCCTCACCACCTGCAGTAGCTGGGAGATCTGACTTGGGGGTATAAAAGCAGGAGAGCTAGCCCTCCACCTCACTGGCTGCAGCACTCAGGAGAGAGGATCTTGCACCTCACCTGGGCAATATAGTGGAGCTGGCCCTGAAAGTGAAGGGTGAGCCAGACCCGAGGGTGTGAGAGAGGGAAAGCTGGCCCAGCCCCTCACAGGCTGCAGCACTTGGGAAAGTGGACCCCGAACTTTGACTGGGAAGCACAGTGGAGCTGGCTCTGGAGGCATGGGTGTGGGTGCACCAGCCCTACGGCATGAGAGCAGGAGAGCTGACCCTGCCTCCTGCCTATGGCAGCATTGGGTGGCCTAGCCAGAGCAGGGCTGGAGAGCTAACCCTGGTGGTGTGGATAAGGGAGAGCTGGTGGGCTGACCAACTCAGTTACCACCCAGGCTCAAATCCAGGGCTCTGAGTTAGTCCACCCCAAAATCTATATCATCTGCAAACTCATCGTGTAAAAGGGCCAGTCCTGGTGTTCCAAAGCTGAAGGATCTCCATGACACAAGGCAACAACAGGATAACTGGGAGGAGTCCCAATGAGGATCCATTATTGATGGTGTCACCGAAGCCAGAGATCTCAAACCAAACCAATGACTCATTGCAATGAACATTTGTAAGAGAACATGTGTGGACAAAGGGCTATACTATGGGACACACTGTGACATACTACAGCTTCCACGATAAGATGTTTTCTTTTTTGTTGTTGTTTTTGTTTTCTGAGACAGTGTTTCTCTGTGTAACAGAGCCCTGGCTGTCCTGGACTCCCTGTGTAGACCAGGCTGGTCTCGAACTCACCGAAATCTACCTGCCTCTGCCTCTCAAATGCTGGGATTAAAGGTGTGCACCGCCACTCCCAGCTGTCAATGAGATGTTTTCTATGCTTTATTTGTTGTTGTTGTTTGTGTGTGTGTTTTATTTTGGGGGGGAAGTTGCAAGAGTGAAGGTCAGATATGAGGGGACACGGAAGATGAATGGGACTGGGGTGCGTGATATGAAACTCACAAAGAATCAAAAAATCATAAAAAGTTTTTTTTTAAAGAGAAAGAGAAATTTAAAATGTACTAAATTCTTCCTATGAACAACCAACATAGGGTCACCCAATTTTATAGGACATACAAATAACCCTGAGATTTCAGAGGAGGTCACAGAACCCATTCTCCCCACAAAATCAAGCCCAATACAACCCAATCACTTAGGAATCCTCTATAAAGTGATTGCATTTGGTAAAATTACAATGTCTTGCTGAGAAGGCATTTACCCACAGAAAGAACTGTGTCCTCAAGGACTAATCCCAAGGACAGCTGAGCCTAAGAACAGGATTTAAACACTGATCATTATTGTCCTTCTACCTCTGAATGGAAAATGCAAGAAATCACTCCCAGAGAAAGACCTAATTCTTTAAAAACCCTTAACATGAAGTCAGACTCTCAACCCATGCCCTGTCGCTGCTCCCATGGCTACCATAGACTGAATTATTAGCAAGAGGATTGTTCAGTGGCAATCATGTCTTTTGGAGGTTTCACTTAAAGATCATTCTCCCCATTATGATCCTTGAAGTGAAACCAAGAAAGGGAAAAATGCCCCTGACAGTCTGTGCCCTGGCATCTTAGCATCAGAAATACCTATTAACCCAGTACAGTAAAAGTCACAAACTCCCAGGATCCACAAGGCATTCCTAAAATGGAAGTGGATTCCGTGAAACTACTTTCACCTACATCATTAAGGAAAATTCCATTTTAGCTCAACTTGCCACAGAGAGGACATGAAGAAAAGTATTGAGTCTACGAATACATGTTCTTACATACACTGAAACTCCAAAACACAGCATGAGGGAAGTCCAGTCCAGACCTGACATTTGCCTCCTACTGTAGGCCTAGCAACTGCCAGCTTTCTTAAGTAACAAAACAGAAGAAAGATCTCACAATGTCCAATCACTCAGCACATCTAAAAGCCACGCTGTTTTCTGCAAATGTACTTTTATAGTTAATATTCCCAGGGTTAACAAAACTTTGAGGGGAAGAGAATGGAAAGATGGCTCAGTCAGTAAAGTACTTGCTTTGTAGGCCCAAGGATCTCAACCTGATTCCCAGAACCCATATGAAAAAGCAGAGCATGGTGGTGTGCACTTGTGACCCCATTGTGGGGAGGTGAATACAGGTGGATTCCTGTGGGGAGTCCTAGGCCAAAGAAAGAACCCTGTTTCAAAATAAGATGAACAGCATTCCTGAACAGTGACACCCAAGGTTGTACTCTAGTCTCCACATGCATGTGCACACACACACACACAATTTTTGAGAGGGAGTAGGTAGTGATATAGAAGGTATTTACTTATTTTCTTGCATAGAGTACAGTGTGCAGGTTAGATTTTTGTTGAGATAAACTAGATTCACCTGGGCAGAGAGAACCTTAACTGAGGAATTACCTCCTTCTCCTCTGTGGTCTCTGCTTCAGTTTCTGCTTCCAGGTTCATGCCTTGAGTTCCTACCCTCAGCCTCCCTTAATGATGAATTATAAGCTGTAAGATGAAATAGGCCTTTTCCTTCTCGAGTCGCTTTTGGTTAGTGTTTTATCACAGAATCAGAGAAGCAAACTAATAAATATGAACAGGACAACAGAAAGGCTGCTTTTGACTGCAGACATTGGAATTGGAAAGTGTACATTGATCTATACAGTAAATGGATTGGTGTGGCTGGACCCTTGGGTCCTGTTCACTGGTAGGCTATTAATCTTCCATGTGGCCTTGAGCCAGAGCTTTTAAACATCTCTTATCAATTCCTTGGAATGATGAATGGAAATAAAAATATGCCTACCTTACAAATCCTATCAGAGCAAAAACTCCTTTCTGTTGATACATCCCCTTGTAGCCAATATTTGTGTCCCTCTTGCAATGAAATGTCACTTACAACAAGCGAGAAATCAAATGGTTGTCAAGAGACACTTAAATTTCTGTCAAAGTGTGGACTTTAAAAGCACTCACATGGGGGGGTGTTGAGAGGGCAGGTACTGAAGAAGGTCCTCCTTTTTTATGATAACAAGAAAATTGGCTTTTGCAGCTCAGCCACTCTTTTCCCTTAACTCTATTGTCTGTCCATGATGCTTCTCTTCTGCCAGGAATCTTCTGCATTTACCTCTGTGTCAATGGTGTGGTCCTAGTCAGGGTCACTATTGCTGTGATGAAATACCATGACCAAAGCAACTTGGGGAGGAAAATTACTTCCAGATGACATCCCATTATTGAGAGAAGTCAGGGCAGGATCTCAAACAGGCCATGAACCTGGAGGCAAGAGCTGATGCAGAGGCCGTGGAGGGGTGCTGCTGACTGGCTTACTCCTCATGGCTTGCTCAGCCTGCTTTCTTATAGAACCCAGGACCACCGGCCCAGGGGTTGCCTCACACATAATGGGCTAGGCCCTCCCACATTAATCACTAATTGAGAAAATTAACTACATTCTTACAGCTAGATCTTATGGCGGCATTTTCTCAATTGAAGCTCTGTCCTCTCAGATCACTCTAACTTGTGTCAACTTGATGTAAGAGTAGCCAGCACAGGCCTTCAGCATGAATGTGCATCACTGTCCTCCATAGCTTGCGGACACTGATGGGAAGTAACTGACTGGCCAGAGACTGTGTTCTCTAGTCCCTGTGAACTAGGCTGAGGCTATGAGACTGAGTTGCAGCCAAATCAATGTCCCTAGAGAGGATACATGCCACCACAGCACCACCTCCACAGGGAGATGTGAGGAACTAAAGATGACGCTCCTCTCAGCAGAGAAAGCCCTGCAACCCACATGAGACAGGGCACACGCCTCTCCCTCCTGTGAGTCTGTGAGCATGACACACTTCCCGAGACTCCGTGCAGCTGACTTCCTGGCTCAGCCTGGAAGAGCTCACCCTGGAAATAAGACTACATGTAACTTTTGCCTTACCCTCGTCACCATACGTGACCGAAACAACTAAGGAAGGAAAAATTCATCCGGGCCCATGACGTGAAGGGATTCCTGTCCATCATCAAGGCACAATGGAACAGCTCAACTGATTGTAGCAGGGATGAAAGATGGCAGCTGCTTTCATGATAGCAGACCTGGAAGCAGGGAGAGAGGAAGAAACCAGGGCTGAGGAGAATGTTCAGGAGCCCATACCCTACTTCCACCAACTGGCCTCACTTCTTACAGGTCCCACAGTCCCCTAGAGTAGCATTACCAGATAGGGAACAAGTCTTCAAAAGATGAGATTTAAACCAAAACACTTGGGTATATATTGAACTCCTATAACATGCCAACATCTTTCACATGACCAAATCTTTTCTTTTCGATGCTGAGGACCAAATCTAGGGCCCCAGCATACTAAGCAAGCACTCTGCCAACCAAACTACAGCCCCACTCCCACACAGTCTTATTCTCAAGAAAGGCAGAATCAACTCTACTTAGCAGAGTAAGAAACTGGGATCAAAAAGATGTTATTTGTCCAAGGTCAAATAGTACTTAGTAGTTTTGAAGTTTGAAGACAGGTTTTCTGGCTCGGGCTGCAGTGATGGTAATATTACTCCACAGATCCTTCTGGACAGTGTGCCTAAAGGAATCTCCAACTGTCACTCAGCTGTTCCCCTCAACCTCCGGCATGCAACACAAACTATGAAGGTGACCATGTACAACCCACCTGCCCATAAAGGGCAACCTACATGGGATTCTGAGAATTTTTAAAGGGCAGGAAAAGGAAAGAACTACATGAATTGTTTGATCTACATGAATGCACAGGCCATGGGGTATGACCATCTGTCCACCACTACCTTGTATAACTGACCACTGCCAGGTGTCAAGCCAGCCAGCATGAATTAGGTTGTGCAAAACAAATTCAGTGTAATTAATCATGTTAACTTGAGCCTTTAATGTTTAGTAATACTAACAGCATACCATAAATTTAGGATAATGGAAAGATGAATGACCAGAGAAGAAATAAGAATAAGATCATTAATGAACCTGATTCATGCTGGAATCAAGTTCAATGCTCATTGGCCCAGCAAAGACTCTGTCAACTGGCCATTATTATCACTGGAAAATTCATGTGCTTGAACACATATGGATTTGTGACCCTGTGATACACCACAGAGAAACCTCATATAATCCTTCTGTGTATACTGCCCTTTGCTAGTTCCAAACAGACCAATAAATTCCAAATCTGCAGGCTAGCAACAATGGGCTACATTGCTGTGGTTACCATGGCAGCCCCCGATGTCCCCCTTGAGAAGAGCCTCCATTTGCCCATACCCTCTGTTACAGGACTAAAGCACATATATCACTCTGGCTTCCCAATGGGGGCTTCCAGACTGTATATGCTATTGATTGTTTTAGCAATTTACCAGGTAGGGAATTAGAGTTATGGCTTGGTAATTTCCTGTATATGTCTTTCTTGGATTCCTAAAAGTTGGTGCTAATTTAATACTTGAAAGAATGCTGTGTTGCTCGAATATATATGTCTTCCTTGGATTCCTAAAAGCTGGTGCTAATTTAATACTTGAAAGAATGCTGTGTTGCTCGAATACCCTGATGGTGATACAAGAGCTGGGTGTTTATTTGCAAGATTTGTCAAAACTTGCTAATTGTCAATACGTTTCTGGCTGATGTCAAATACAAGATCAATTGTCAAAAAAGCTTGTTCTAAGAATAAATAAAAAGACTCGCCTAAGCTAGAGAAAGTCAGCTTTGCATTATTCCCCCAAAGAGACAGCAGTGGGGACTACACTGCAAGGGAGACCACGGAACAATTTGTGACTTGCTCAGTTCCACTCCAGGCAATGTGTCAGTTGACACCATAAAATCATCAGTCAATGTGTTCAACCAAAGACAGGCCAAAAAACACAGTGAAAAAAAAAATGATCCTCACAGGGAATGAATGCAAGCAAGTACCTCCTCTTCTTTCTCCTCCTCCTCCTCACCTCATCATCCTCTTCCTCATCTTCTGCTTCCTTCTCCTTTTTCATCTTTTTCTTTTTTATTTGACATAGGGCCTTACTACACAGCCCTAGTTGGCCTGGGACTTACTAGATAGACCAGAGTAGTCCTCAGACCCACAGAGACCCATCTGCCTCTCTCTCCTGAGTGCTGAGATTCAATGCATGCTTTTATCCTTTGCTTAGTTGTGGATGAAATTCTTTGCTCCTGGCTGGGATGGCTCACTCCAGTGCAGATTCTGATCTAAATAACCCTGCTCTTGACTCATGGGTTAGTGAGACAGGCCACCAAGCCCCATTTGATTTTTTCAGTGTTCTCATGTCCCAAAAGAAATATTATGAAGGGTCTAACGAAATATGCGGTCACCTTAAAAAATGGCCTCTTGCAGTCTCTAGCCAAAGTTTCATGACTATTTCCAAACATTGCCAGGTCCCAAAGAAACAAATAGCTAATTGTGGTGCCTGTGAGCACACCAAAGCAATGCTGGCCTCCAGGCTCTCTCAGCAAGTGCCTATACAGAGTCAAGCTGGCTGGCATACTCTGCACTCTACCCTAAACTTCTCCAGCCTGGGGGCTTTGCTTCCCTTCCTCCAGCCTCTCATTCCTATAAAAACCTGCATTTCAGCTATGCACCCTCTTGGTCCTCCACTCCTAGCTCTTGATCCTCACCTCTCTCTCTCTCTCTCTCTCTCTCTCTCTCTCTCTCTCTCTCTCTCTCTCTCTCTGTCCCTACCTCCATTTTCTTGGACCTCTTGGTCCTGCTCCTCTCTTGGTCTGCTGGCCCTCTCTCTCACTCTCTCACCTACCCCACCTCACTTCTCATGGCTTGGTTCAGTCTGCTGGCCATGTTCAGTCTAATACTTTCTCTCCCTGCTCTGGACTCTTCCAGACGCCTCTGGTTGTACTCTCCCTCATAACCTACAATAAAAAACTTCTCCTCAACCATACTTTGGAGCGGTCATGTACTCATTTCATTCAAATCTTATTTTCACTATTGAAATATTAGTAGCACGTATACACAGAAACTAAATCAGGATGTGAACTGTTTGCAAAGCTGTGGTTTATTTATAAAAAGAGTGGTTCTTTGGCTTCCCAAGAGCCAAGCATTGCCTTTTGGAGGAAAGGCAGAGTCTAAAACCCATATAAAAGGTATGGAGTTTGGCAACAAGATCAAACTTGTAGAATAGTGAAAACAGTGGATGGTAAAATGGACCAAGAAGGAGGAAAAGGTCCGGACGGAGTGAGGTGACCCAAGACCTGTCAGTGCTTTTTATAACATTATCCAGGACCAGATTTGATGTCAGCACCATGAAGATAGCTCCCTTAACACAGGAAAGCTGTGCCACAACTCCTGGATTTAGAAGTTTCAATCCGTCTGGGATCTGGACTTACTGCTTTTGGGCCCTGTGGAAAGGTTATTTCATCCTGACAACAGTACAGAAGACACAGGAAGAAGAGAGACTAGAGTCACCAAATCCCCTTTAAGAACACACCTCCAGTCACCTAACACTTACCACTAGGCCTTGCTTCTTAAATGTCACACCACCTTCTCCAATAGCACCAAGCTGAGGACCAACTCCTTGACCCAGGGGGCTGTGGAGAGCTGTCAAGATCTGAACTATGAGGCTGTATTTACTAACACAATTGTTTGTCAGGAGGAATTAAGTAATCACCTCCAGTTACTAAACTTCCTGCCTTTACACACAGTTTGACCTTCTGGAAATGCGACTGATAAGGCCTAAGGAAAAGCAGACAGAGCCCTTCCCCCCACTCCCATGAAGCACCTAGCTATGACTGAGTTAACCCCACTCCAGGCTCTCTACAACTGTTCTGCAGCCTGCCTCTATAGTCTTAGCCCTTCTACTGTTGCCTGTGCCAAGCTATCTCTTAGGACCTTCTGTAATTAACTAGGAGTACTTCAGACTTATATTTGGACTCATCTCACAGATTGACTTTCTAAATTATGTGTCAGCATGAAGGAGTTTAAAAAAAAAAGAAAAGAAAAAACACTTAGCTCAGCAGCAATTAAGTGCAAAGCTTTTAACTTAGTTTTCATTTCACAGGTCTTTAAGAGCCAGAAATGGTATCAGTAGCTACTGAAAATCAAGTTGTGGTTAATTCTTGGCTAAAAAGGCAACAAGTGGCTTGAGTAGTAGTATTATTAAGGTAATATTTGTTAAACTTTTCCTTTTCTGTTGCACTTGTAGCTGCTAAAATTTCTTATACACATACTTACTGCAGATGAAAATATATTGTGATAGAATTTAGCTGGAATGGGCATTGCTCATACAGAGTATTTAAGAGAATATTCAAGATCTTTGCGCTCTTCTGGAATGTCAGAACTTTGAATGACAACACTTATATGTAGGGCAGTTAGTAGTATCTGCCAGGCATTTTCTAAACTGGGAAAGCTAGGGCTCTGAAAATATGACTCCCAGAAAGTGATTCTCAGACCCTTGAAAGTTTCTTTGTCTACTCAGAGAGACACAATTAGCAAGAAGTCAATTATATTCAACAACACAGAGTACTTCTGGGTCAGAGCCCACGGGCATGTTACACCCGAGGATGAGGTGAGTGGTCTTCTACTAAAACTTCAAGTCAGAAAGAAGACTGGGATGTGCCAAGCCAGAGGACTCTCTTCCTTCACCTAATATCACAGGAGTTTGGAGGCTAAGACCTGATAAAAATGTCCCAGCCATGGTCTCCCACCTGTCGGACACCAAGTGGCCTCCAAGAGCTTTCTGCTCCCACTACCCTTAGCAAAGCTGCCCTTCTAATTTTAACCTCATTTCTCCTTCCAATAACAACTGAGAGATGATGGGGGACAGCCATGTTGTGGGGTGAACACTCTTTGTGACTGACCATCATTCCTAGGTTACCTTGTCCACTTGAGCTCACACACCTAAACTCCCTTGGCCTCGAACATTTTATTTGATCAGATGTACGCCATCATAAAGCAACATGGTTTCCCATTCACCTCGACTATCAGCAAGCACAGAAGCCAACACTATGTTTTAATGTGATGTAGTTCACAACTCACATTTTCCACCATCTTTGTCTTACCTTGTCCTCTGTCTCATGCCTACTACATAATATTAGCCTTTGTTCTTCCATCTTTCCTTGGACATAATTTTTATAGCAAGTCACCCTGAGAGAGAGAGAGAGAGAGAGAGAGAGAGAAGGGGGAGGGGGGCTATAAGGAACAAAATTACCTTTAAATCAATGGTTCTTCATTTTGGAGGATCATGCAGCCTCCTGAAACAACAAAACCTGCTCCCTGTGAGTCAAGCCACCCCTGCCTCTGGAGGTGAGTTCACCATCTTTAAGGTGCTGACGGGCTCGCTCTTCTCTGTTCCGCTCTTGTGGTGAGGATCAATGGGACAGCGTCTATGAAGTGTTTGAGCTCCTTGGGGGACAGGGCTCTGTAACTGTAATTATCTTTATTGACAGCAGCAAGGAGCTGCAGGCTTTTCCAGGTACAATTCCTTGTCTTCCTGTCTGTTCCAGCTTCTCAGAGGTGATCAGAGCAGGTGACAGATTCTACACGCTGGCTTTTTCCTGCTGCTAGAGGGGCATGCTTAGCTTTAGTTCCAATCAATGACCAAATCCCCATAAAAGTGAGTGCTCACGGGTAGAAAGAAAGGGCCGAAGAAGGCTGGGAAGAACACACCATCACCACGGCCCATCAAGAAATGCCAGATCTTGTGAGGGTCTCTCATGGGTAAGCACGGCTGCCGTGGTGATCTCAAGACAGCCATGGCTGTGTCATTCCCAGGGGACATTGTTCTACAGCGACATGGCATAGGTAGTGCAGGTCTCAGATCACTAGAGCTCTTCTGCAGGAAGATACCTCCTTCCCTAGTCAGCAGTGCTTGCTTGGGACTCTGCTCTTTACGATGGCAAAGCTAAATGATGTACCCACACCTTTGAAAACGGTTTATTCTCAAAAGCTAATTATCTAAAGGAGAGGCCCAGAATCGGGTCCGCCGCCTTCTACTGTGCCTCCTGCAGAGGGTACTCTCCTTTCTTCTACGTGATGGCAGATGATCGTTTTCACAGGCACATTCCTCTTCTGGGAGGTTCTGAGGCTCCCCAACTTGAAGCAGTGCTTCTTCCAACCCAAGAGATCCTTTCTGGATCTTTGAAGTATACTGCCGTGTCACTGTTTCCTCAGAATTAAAACATTTGGTTAAGGCTGGAGAGATAAACAAAAGAAGTCCCCAGAGGCTGCTGAAACTTAAAAGGATTCACAAGGCCCCTCCCAAAGGTTACATAAGCAGTGACAACAGCTGGAGGTGTGAGACCCTTCCACCAGCTGAGCTGCCTAAAGTCCCGCAGAAGCTCCAAGGGTCATAGCCAGACTAGTGGGCTTTTCAATGGTGCAGCTCCCTTCGCTCCTCCACGCCCCTGTAGCCCATCACCCACACTTCTGTAAGTCACCCCAGTGACCTTCTCTCTTCACCAAGCTACTTAGAGTGGAGGAATTCCTCCGTCTCATTGCAGGGGCCCTGTCTGGTGATGCCCTGTCTGGGGTGGAGAGACTTTTGGTCACATCTCCCAGGACCTCTACAAAGCACATGCCTCCAAGTCCTTCTCCAGCCCCTTGGTTTAGACTAGCTTCTCTCAAGTCTTTCCAGGCATCAAAGAACATTAAAACAAATTCTGAAGTCGGATGCCATTTACCCATTTCCAAGGAAGTCACATTTGCCAGCAGCTGTGAGAAGTCTGGGCACAACTCCAAGCAACATGAGCAAGGTTGACATAGTAGCAGCGATTTACCAAAAACTTCAAGAACCAAACGACATGAGATGACTTCTTTTTTTTTAAATATTATTTATTGATATATATATGTAGATGCTTTGAAAATATATACTAATCATAAAAACTTTATGCAAAACAAATAGGAAAAAGAAAAGGACATTGGATAATTGCAGCCTCTCATAATAACACTTCATTGGTGGATGTTTGCAATCGAATATGGATATATTTCCGATTATAGCCAGTTAGTCCTCTAGTGTATGATGGTCAACTTTTTTTTTTTCCCATAGAGGCCACCACAATAAATATTTCTGTCTACTTCGGCCACAAAGTCTGCTCCAACAACTCAACTGTCCTGTTATAGAGGAGAAAACAACCACAAATGAGAAATGAATTCCTGAACTATTTTATTACAATTTCATTTATTTCATAAATAAAATTCTATTGTAATAAATAGAAAAAAATTCATAAATAAAATGTATTTATTTCATTAGCAGGCAGGGATCTGGATTTGATCTCTTTCCTAGAGCCTTATTTTATTTTTTTTATTTTTATTTTTTAATGTTTATTTATTACTTCAAGTTACATCTCCATCACAGCCCTCTCCCTCCACCCCTCCCAGCCCCACCCTCCTACCCTCTCACCCTTCCCCCAGAATGCATAATTCTTTTTTTTTTCAGTCCAACAAATGGTTCTTTCTCTTATAACAATAAATACAGTACAAAACAACTGAAATAAATAGGCCACAATTCTGAGAGTTATATGGCTTAGCATACATTCTCAATGTCCAGTCCATATGTATTTGGTCCCTGACTTTAACATTCTACTATCTAACTATCTCCGTGAGTTTAAAGTTCTCTATCTGACTCAGCTTTCATACTAACTTGCATCACAATTTTAAAAACATCTTCTTAGATCGAGAATGCCCTTTTGATTCCTAAACAACTCAAAATTTAACTATGAGACTCTAGCTATCTATTCTTCAACCACCTCAGAGACCTGAGAGGGATAAATATATCTGATTATATAGGAAGTGCAGAACCCACACTTTCCAAAATTAAGAAATGGCATACCCGTGGCTGCCTCGACAGTTCCCATTTTCTCTCCATACATGACAGCATCAATCTTCAGCTGTTTGGCCCCGTTTCTCTGACAGACATTGATTGTAGAGCAGGAATTATGAAGGACTTACCTACCCTGTCTTGGCAGAGCTAGGCTGTCGACTTACCTGCTTCCAAGTTTTGTCCTTTTTGGACAGCAGTCTGTCTACAGTTGAAGCAAGGGGTTTTTTTTGTTTGTTTGTTTTGTTTTTGCCAAGAGATAGGCTTGCCACTAATTCAACCATCTCATCACTGGAGATTCTTCGATGTATTGGACTACATCAGTACTGATTTTAGTATATTGATACAAAATTAAGAATATATTTGGCCACATTGGTATTGATCTTTGTATATTGTTACAAAATTAAGGGTAACACTTCTTAAAGTATTGTACCTAGTAATGCTTAAAAAGGAAATGTGAAGTTTTGGCCTTTTGCTACCAACCATCATAAACTGTTTAGGATAATTAAGAAATACAAACTAACAGTCATGCAAGCGTGTCATTTTGTTAGTTACTATGACAGTCTATCACAGTTATTTTCTAAGCTACTCAGAAATCAAGTTGCTAAGAGACAGCAACATTTGCTTATCTAAACATAAGAGATAGACAGGGCATCTTCAAAAACCCCAAGAGATCTGCAGAGTATGGCATTCAAAGATGTTTTCTTAAATTAAGATTTTTTTTTTTGATATCGAGACATGCCAGCTCCTGACAGCATTCCCTATTCCACTCCAAGTAGAAGAGATGACTTCTAATTCAGGTCAGGAGACTGTAAGGCAAAAGTCAAAAAGAAAAAGAAGAAAAATACACACACACACACACACACACACACACACACACACACACACAGCTTCAAGACTTATCTGGCTGCACAAGCATTCATTGATGTTCCACTAGAAGCAAGATGCCAGAAAAGGCAATTTCAGAATATCTGAAACTCAACTGCAAATTTGCATTAACACTTAGGAAAAAGGAGGGGAATAGAGAGTGACAAATTTACTTGGAGTCTTGCAGACTCATTTCTTTGGCCAAATTGCTGGGTCGAGACAGCTCATCATCTTTGTGAGAACACAAACTGCAGACTTGTCACTTTCCACTCTGTTCTAATACAAGCTGAGTGATTATACACGTCTGCCCGCCCCAATCAGCAGCCAGGCTCCTGTTCTCTGCTACGTGGTTAGAGCCAGAGAAAAGTCTTCTCAGGAGACTAATGAAGAACTGTCTTCAGAACTGTATGACTGGATAATGGCGGAACAACTATTACAGACAAGCCGTGCTTCGTGAAGAAAGTATGAGCCTTGCTAACAGAGAAAGGCATCCGGTTGATTGAAGGCTCCTCAAGCCCAGTGAGGGTCTAATAAGCTGCTTTTCTCAGTTGCTTCTGCCCCTAGTCTGTGCTCAGGAAGCACCACCTGCTCTCCCCCAAGACTGGGATCATTTCAGCTCAGGCCATCATTTAAATTAGGAGTATACCCCCCAACACGTCCCCAAATACTTCGAAAGAAAACTAAGACTGTCGGCCTGTGAACTCTGTGGTATAGGAGCCACTGTCCACCTGACTCTGTCTTCCCCTTAGAGGATCAAATGAAAAAGGGCTTTGTTGGAAATGATCCTGCCATCCTACAGCTATCCCACAGCAAACGTGCCTGATCTCAGAAGCCAAGCAGAGTTAGGCCTGCTTGGTAAGTGATGGGAGAAACAGTACAAATAAGACATGATTAAGTCTATAGATTTTTTTAAACTGTTGTTAATTTACTTTTGTTTCTTTTGTTTTTTTTGAGAAAAGGGTCTTATGTATCATGGACTGTTCACAAACACAATGTGTATCTAAGGATGACCATGAACCTCTGCTCCCTCTACCTCTGCCTCCTGAGTGCTAACATTACAAGACGCCCTTGAAAACTGGTCTTGTGCCAGTCTGTCCCCTTCCTCCCTCCCGATGTCCATGCCAGGTGTCAATGATTGTTCTTCCATCTTCAGCCACTGCTGTCACTCACCACATCCCTGTAGGTGGGACCCAGTAACTTCTGAAGTCCTTCGGCCTCTGAATTTCCAATGTCAGCATTCCCCTCAGATTGTATGGAACTACACAACCACTGTGACAGTCCCATCATACTTGCCCTGAGATGGAGATGCCATGCCAGGCTTCCCTGCCAAAGGTCTCCTGTGCTTGTTCCTATCAGGGACCAGGATGATGTGGCCCACAAGGAAGAAAATTGGCCTAGAAGGATCTTCCAGGGTAACTGTCCCAAACCTCTGCCATAGTTTCTCCCGACCCAGTTCTCAGAATTTTGTTTTGTTGTGTACTATTTGGTTGTAGTGTTAGTGTTTTCTTCTCATTAAAACAAACAAACAAAAACTGGACGTGGTGGCCCGCACCTTTAACCCCAGCACCTGCAGGGCAGAGGAGGCAGGTGGATCTCTGAGTTCTAGGCCAGGGTTTACATAGATTGTTTCACAATAATAATAATAATAATAATAATAATAAATAATAATAACAACAACAAATACTATCTCTTTCTACCATCTTGGAGCCTATGGAGGCCTGCTGAGAGCAGAACTTCCAGATGAAAAATTTGTCTGGGGGGGTGGGTTGGGGGCAAAGCCATTTTTGCTGGCTACAAATGGGGTCCCTGGAACCAAATGGAGCACATGCTCTTCTCTGTGTGAATGCATGCACGTGTGTGTATAGGTGCACGTGTGTGTGTGTGTGTGTGTGTGTGTGTGTGTGTGTGTGTGTGTGTGTTTGTAGAGAACAGAGGAAAACCTCAGGAGACATTGAGCTGTTGAAGATCTCTTGCTGGCCAGGAACTTGTCAAAGTAGGTGAGACTGGCTGGCCAGGGTGTCCCAGCACTCCACCTGTCCTCACCTCTCCAGTGCTGGATAATAAACATGTGCCACTGTGCCCACTTTTTTTTTTTTTTTTTAATGTGAATGCTGGGAGCCAAACTCAGGTCCTCATGCTTTCAGGGCAAACACTTTACCAAACATGCTCTTCTTAAAATGGAAAGTGTCTATTCTTGATGTATATTTATGTATACAAAGCAAAACAAAAAACAACAGCAAACAATAAAACCCAGCATGGTGCGTGCTGAAACAAAACCATAGTGATCTGAAGAAAAGATGAGCCATACCCATGGAAACAGTGGAATGGTTCCCACGAAATTCTAAAGTACCCTTCCTGCTAAGGCCATTGGACACAGCCTCTGCTGAACTCTACTCTTCCAGGATTTACACCAATTAAAAGTAGATAAATAAAAGTGAGAATCTAAAAGTGGGGGAAGCACTAAAGAAGTTCTCAAAGGGGTTACCTCTCCGTGTCCTTAAAGTGCAACTAACTTAGGTAGTTCTAAATCTCTGCTTATACTTTGTTTCTGCCTCCACTTTATGGAAGGCAGATAAGGGTAGGCCTGTATCCACCCTCACAACTACAATGGCTGTTAACATCTGCAAAACTGAACCTTTGTGTGCCAAGATCCAGTTCTTAGTATGCCCCCTCTGTTCATTCTTGCCATACTGCTACCACACTAAATTTGCTTCCACTATAAATTAACTTCTTCAAAATTCATTGGCACAACAGCATGCAATCAATTGGTGATATTTTTTCTTAGTTTTTATTTTTCCAATATATTCTGGTATTTAAGAGCTGGAAGATGGAGAGGGTACTATTAAATGCTGTTTTCTGGGTTTTCATGGCTGTTGTACACATGCACTCCCAGTAGCTGTGGTTACCCACACAAGACCTGCATAAGATTCGGCCAGTTGAGGAAATTACTTTATTGTGTAGATAAACTAATGAATGAGTGAAGTCAGTATCAATGAGTCTATACACTGATTCTATTGAAACCTGGCACACTGCTAAAAATTGTGCAGAAGACAAAGGCACACACACATACACACGCATACACACATACCATTTGTGTTCCTCATATATCCCAATTCTGAGTTGTCTGAGGCTGAGAGCAATTTCCTTCTGATTTACTCTACTGGCTTTTATTGGAAAGCATGCTAAATGTCAAAGGGCCAGAAGATTTACTGGAACATTCTACTGTGGCTTATCTAACATTCACTGTCCACACCCACTGATTCAGTAGGGAGTTTCTGGTAGAAGCTCTTAGGCACTCCTTTTCAGAATTGCTATGCTGTTCCACGATCCTTCTTGCAAATGATTTGCTCCTCACAAACAGAATGATCAATCAAGAGTGGTTTTCTGCGGAGAAAAGAAGAAATCTCCCACCCTACTGAGGACATGCCTCGCAGATTCTGCTGGAGCCTCCTACAGTCTATGGATAATGACAGCAAGAACTCATCAAAAGTCTCAGCTGTCACTATGGACCTGTTCTATGTCAAAGACAAGAACAAAAGACCAACCAAAAGATGTCAGTCAGAGCAATAAGTTGGGTAGCTTTTCTGAATTTAGATGTCTTGACCACCAGGCAATGACCATGACCTTCCAGCCTCTGTTCTCTCTTCAGAAATATCTGCAAGGGAAAAGACTCAAACAGGAAATGAACCTTTCTCAGCACACAGAGCCCTGGTACCCATCACCACCAGGCCCCTGAGTTCACTGCCCCAGAGCCCACAGTGGAAGGAGGGCACCCACTAATGAAAGTTGCTTTCTGACCTCTACATACATGTACATGCACTCGTGCAAACACACACTCACAATCATAGACATACATGATTGTGTATGTGCATGGTTATAAAATAAATGTTAAAGTAATTTGAAGCTGTATCTCTTTAAGTGTCATCCCATGTGGTAGAACCTATTCATTACTGGTGAATGGGAGTTCTCACATCTCTGGGAGTTGCAATTTGCTGAGTGAGAGTCATCTTACCTCTTTTTGTCCATTGTTATTCTGGAATTCTTCCTCTTCCTTGTGCCTTGGTCAAACTCATGAGAGTACCGTAGATGTAGGGTTATCAAATGTAGTCAAATGCCCTTCATACTTTCTGTATGTTATATGCCAAGTGTGTCTCTTTCCTCTTTTGGGCTCTAGATTTTCAATCTTAAGAAAATTCTCCCAAAATCCTAGACTATGTTTACAGCTTCTCAAATTCCTTTTATGACTTTATATTTTTATATAAATGTTTTATATTAATGTTTTAGTCCATCAGGAACTTTATTCTAGATGATGTTATGAATTAAAAATCACCTTAATTTTCCTAAGGTATGTCATTAAACAAACCAGGATCCTCTTAGTGTGTAGAATCCCTTACGGCTCTTTATTTCTCCTTATAATCCTTAAACCACACTGGTTTGATTACAGTGGCTTTAGAATGTGTTCTGAAGTCTAGAATTGAAAGACCTTCTTCCCTGTGTTGCTCATGTTTTTCAATAAGCTGAGGTATAGTGATTCTCTCAAGTAACTTTTAAGATCATATTATCCAATTCAAAATAACCAACCTGATGCTATTAGGTTTCTATCTGAAATTTCATTAACTTAATATTAGCTTGGGGGACCTGACAGTTGGAGCCAGTTGTGCTTTTCCTTAAAGGACTGTGATTTCACTCTTTATTTATTCAGGGTTATTATTATTATATTATTATTATTAATAATATATGGGCTTCATCCTATTAGACTTTGTATTAATCAGGATTCTCTAGGTAGCAGAACTTACAGAATGACTATATATTCACTATATATATTCATTATATACATATTTATATATTCATCATATATATAGTATAGATATATTCATTCTCTCTATTCAATATAGATATGAGATTGATTAGACTGACTCACAGGCTGTGGTCCAGCTAACCCAACAGTGGTTGGCTATAAATAGAAAGTCCAAGAATCCAACAATTACTGAGTCCACGAGGCTGGATGTCTCAGCATGTCTTTAGCATGTTCTTGGGTTCTGAAGAAACAGGCTCTAATGTTAGTGAAGGAATGGACTTGCTAGTGAGGTGAGAACAAGCAGGCAGAGAGTAAAAGCTTCCTTCCTTCTTCCATGACCTTTATATACACTTCCAAAAGAAAGTGTAGCCCAGATGAGAGTGTAACCGAACTTTTAAATTATTATTTAACACTTATTTATTTATTACTAAATTCACTTATAACAAACACCAACAATTTCTTAACTATTAATCCTATAAATTCCTACAACCCCTTTAACCTATCCACTAAACCTATTGATAATTATAACAACTACTTTCATAACCTTTTAGAATGATACAGTCTCTGGGGCAGGTCCTCAGTCGTCAGGAATACAGACTTTGTTGTAGATTCTTTAACGCACTTAGCAGTCCTTTTTCTGGATCTCTCAGATGCAGGTTCGTCAGGGTAAGTTGGTTACTGCAGTCTCACCTTAAATAAGGCTTCATGCTTTCTTCTCTGTGGGAGACCCCAGCCGTCTGCAGGCCAACTTACTTCTTTTGAATCAGGAACTCAGCTGCTCTGCCTCAGTCCTTAAAGCCAGGCACATTTCTTTTAGGCCACTGATCAGACAGATCAAACCCCTCCAGGCAAAAGCTGAGCCACAGTCCTTGGCCTTTTGGTGTCTTGCTCAGGCTTTCTTTGCTCACCGGCTTCTTTCTGCTTCAGGGAGATCTGGCCATCAAATGATGGCCAGCACTTTTTTCAGCAGGACTCTTGGAGCTCTCTAGCATCAGGGGCCTCTTCCTTTTCTGGGCTCCATGCACTGTCCTTCAATAGGAGGAACTCTGTTTCAGCTTAATTTGGGCTCTGCCCACTTAGCAGCTGAAAACAATGTCAGGCCAGATACTTTGTTTCTTCAATTCTATTGAGTCTTTCCTGTTTTCCTGACTTCAAACTTTTTTTTCCGGCTATTGAGTCTTTCCTGTTTTTGCTGACTTCATGCTGATAATGCTCTTCATGCCCCGAATTAAGAGACAGTATCAGAAACTCCTATATATTTCCTAAATCTAATTTATCTAACTCCTACATGAGAGGCTCTTTTCTCAGCCCAAAAGATGTGGATCAAAGGTGTGTCTTCCTACCTGAAAGATCTAGATTAGAAGTGGATCTTCCCACTTCAAATTAAGCAAAACTCCCTCATAGGTGTGCCTTCCATTTTGGGGTTTTAGTTAATTTCAGATGTAGTCAAGATGACAAGCAAGAATAGAATCACTTGGACTTAAGTTTTGTACAAGGTGATAGGTATGGGTCTAACTTCATTCTTTTACAAGTGGACATCCAGTTGGACCAGCACCATTTGTTGAAGATGCTGTCCTTCTTCCATTGTGCCGTTTTGGCTTCTTTGTCAAAAATTAGGTAGCCATAAGTGTGTGGGTCTATTTCTGGATCTTCAATTCAATTCCATTGATCTACTGGTCTGTTTCTACACCAATACCATGCTGTTTTTACAACTATTGCTCTGTAGTACAGCTTGAAATCTGGGATGCTGATACCTTCAGATGTTTTTTTATTGTACAGGATTGGTTTAGCTATTCTGGGCTTTTTGTACAAAACTTAAGTCCAAGTGGATCAAAGACCTTAACATAAGGCTGGTCACACTAAATCTACTAGAAGAAAAAGTGGGAAAAACCCTCGAACTCATTGGCACAGGCGACAACTTCCTGAACAGAACACCAATAGCTCAGGACCTGAGACCAACAATCAATAAATAGGACCTCATGAAACTGAAAAGCTTCAAGGCAAAAGACACAGTCATTAGAATAAAATGGCAGCCTACAGACTGGGAGAAAATCTTCACCAACCCCATACCTGACAGAGGGCTAATATCCAAAATCTACAAAGAAATCAAGAAATTAAATGCCAAGAAACCAAATAATCCAATCAAAAAATGGGGGACAGTGCTAAATAGAGAATTCACAAAGGAGGAATCCCTAATGGCTGAGAGACACTTGAAGAAATGCTCAACATCCTTAATCGTCAGAGAAATGCAACTCAAGATGACTCTGAGATTCCATCTCACACCTGTCAGAATGGCTAAGATAAAAAGCTCAAATGACAGCACATGCTAGCAAGGGGATGGAGAAAGGGGAACCCTCCTCCATTGCTGGTGGGAGTGCAGGCTTGTGCAACCACTATGGATATCAGTATGGCGATATCTTAGAAAACTTGGAATAGCTTTGCCTCAGGACCCAGCCATACCACTTCTGGGTATACACCCAAATGTCTCCTCACGGAATCATAAGGAAGTTTCCTCATCTATGTTCATAGCAGCCTTATTTGTAATAGCTAGAAACTGGAAACAGCCCAGATGTCCCTCAACCAAAGAATGGGTTAAAAAACTGTGGTACATCTACACAATGGAATATTATTCAACTATCAGGAACAATGAAATTATGCAGTTTGCAGCCAAATGGATGGAACTAGAAAAGCTCATCCTGAGTGAGCTAACCCAGACTCAGAAGGATGCATATGGCATCTATTCACTTATAGTAGGATTTTAGCTATATAGTAGAGGATATTGATACTACAACCAACACACCAAAGGGAACATGGACATAGACTTTTATTTTTTATTTTTTTATTTTTATTTTTATTTTTTTTCTATTTTTTATCTGTTTGTCTGCTTATTTGTTTGTTTGTTTTTTAGTTCTCTCTTCTGGACAATGAGACACTTTTCATTAGTGGTACTGCCTTGTAGACCCCCAATGTATGAGGAGGCTCTTGGCCCTCAAACGACCACTGAACTGAGGTGAGGGACTGTTATATATATAAGGACACTCCACTCCAGAGAAATGGGATGGAAGGGTTAGAGGGTAAAGAAAAAAAAATGAAATGTGAAGTTTCGGCCTTTTGCTACTAATTGTCATAAACTGTTTAGGATAATTAAGAAATGCAAACTAACAGTCATACAAGCCTGTCATTGTGTTAGGTACTATGACAGTCTATTATAGTTATTTTCTAAGCTAATCAGAAATAAAGTTGCTAAGAGACAAGCAACATCTGCTTATCCTAATATAAGAGATAGATAGAGCCTCTTCAAAAACCTCAAGAGATCTGCAGAATATGGCATTCAAAGATGTTTTCTTAACTTTAGATTTGTTTTTTTAAAATACTTTATTTTTTTTTCTTCAATTACATCTCAGTCACAAACCCTTCCCTATTCCCCCTTCCTATCCCGCCCTTCCACCCTCTTCCCCCCAGAAGTTTCCCCTTTCATTCCAACAGATGGTTCCTTCTCTTATAACAATAAATACTATACAAAACAACAGATATAAATATGCCACATTTATGAGAGTTAAATGGCCCAGTATACCTTCCCAATGTCCAGTTTATACATATTTGGCCCCTGACTTTAACATTCTACTATCTAACCATCTCCGTGAGTTTAAAGGTCTATATCTGACTCAACATTCATACTAACTTGCAACACACTTTTAAGAGTATCTTCTTAGATCTATAACACCCTCTTGATTCCTAAACAACTCAAAATTTAACTATGAGACTCTAGCTGTCTATTCTTCAACCACCTCAGAGACCTGAGAGGGATAAATATATCTGCTTATGTAGGAAGTGCAGGGCCTGAAGCTTTCAAAACTAAGAAATGACATACCAGTGACTGCCTGGACAGTTCCCATTTTCTCTCCATACATTACAGCATCAGTCTTCAGCCTTTGGATCCTGTTTCTCTGACAGACATTTGTTGTAGAGCAGGGATTATGAAGGACTTACCTACCCTGTCTTGGCAGAGTTAGGCTGTCGACTTCCCTGCTACCAAGTTTTGTCCTTTTTGGACAGCAGTCTGTCTCCAGTTGGAGCAAGGGGTTTTTTCATGCCAAGAGATAGGCTTGCCACTAATTCAACCATCTCACACTGGAGATTCTTCGATGCTTATCTTCTACTTGGAGTAAAATAGGAGGTGCTGTCAGGAGCTGATATGTCTCGATATCAAAAAAAAAAGAAAATCTTAATTTAAGATAACATCTTTGAATGCCATATTCTGCAGATCTCTTGGGGGTTTTGAAGATGCCCTATCCATCTCTTGTATTTAGATAAGCAAATGTTGCTTGTCTCTTAACAACTTGATTACTGGGTAGTTTAGAGAATATCTGTGATAGACTGTCATAGTAGCTAACAGAGTGACATGTTTGCATGACTAGGAGTTTGTTTTACTTAACTATCCTAGACAGATTCGTTTTATATCGAGACATATCAACTCCTGACAGCACCCCCTATTCTACTCCAAGTAGAAGATGAGCATCGAAGAATCTCCAGTGGGAGATGACTGAATTAGTCGCAAGCCTATCTCTTGGCAGGAAAAACCCCTTGTTCCAATTGTAGACAGAATGCTGTCCAAAAAGGACAAAACTTGGAAGCAGGTAAGTCGACAGCCTAGCTCTGCCAAGACAGGGTAGGCAAGTCCTTCATAATCCCTGCTCTACAATCAATGTCTGTCAGAGAAACGGGGCCAAATGGCTGAAGATCGATACTGTAATGTATGGAGAGAAAATGGGAACTGTCCAGGCAGCCACTGGTATGTCATTTCTTAGTTTTGGAAGCTGCAGGCCCTGTACTTCCTATAAAATCAGATATATTTATCCCTCTCAGGTCTCTGAGGTGGTTGAAGAATAGATAGCTAGAGTTTCATAAATAAATTTTGAGTTGTTTAGGAATCAAGAGAGTGTTATGGATCTAAGAAGATATTTTTAAAATTGTGTTGCAAGTTAGTATGAAAGTGGAGTTAGATATAGAACTTTAAACTCATGGAGATGGTCAGATAGTAGAATGTTAAAGTCAGGTGCCAAATACATATGGACTGGACATTGGGAATGTACGCTAAGCCATATAACCCTCATAACTGTGGCCTAATTACCTCTGTTGTTTTGTATTGTATTTATTGTTATAAGAGAAAGAGCCATTTGTTGGACTGAAAGGGGGAGCTGTTGGAGGAAATAAGATATACCTTAAACTAAAAAGAAAAGGGAAGAGAATGGGGGGTTGAGGGTGGGAGGGTGGGTCTGGAGGGGAGAGTAGGGAGGGGATTGCGATTGAGATGTAACTTGAAGAAATAAAAAATAAAGTAAAAAAAGAAAAACAAGGTTGAAGCAAGGTAAAAAACAGGAAAGACTTAATGGACTAAAAACAAGGTATTTGGCTTGGCATTGTTTTCGGCTGCTAAGTGGGCGGAGCCCAAATTAAGCTGAAACAGGTGGAACAAGGAGAGATCCTATTTAAGGACAAGTGGATGAAGCAAAAGGGGCCACCATGCTAGAGAGCTCCAATGCTAGCAAGTCCTCACATCCTCTGATGGAGAAAGTGCTGGTGAACTGATGGCCCGGATCTTCCTGAGGCAGAAAGAAGCTGGTGAGCAGATAAAGCCTCAGCAAGACAGCAAAAGGCCAAGGACTAAACTCTGTGGCTCAGCTTTTGCCTAGAGGGGTTTGACCTGTCAGAACAGTGGCCTGAATGGAACTGTGGCCAGCTTTAAAGACTGAGGCAGAGCGGCAGAGTTGCTGATACAAAGGAAATAAGTTGGCCTACAGATGGCTGAGGTCTCCCAGAGAGAAGAAAGCCTCAAGCCTTATTTAAGGTGAGACTGCCATAGCCAATTTACCCTGATGAATCTACATCTGAGATATTCCAGGAAAAAGACTGCCATTACATTGAAGGGTCTACCACAGAGACTGTGTTCCTGACAACTGAGGACCTTCCCCATAATCCTTCTAGAAGGTTATGAAAATAGTTGTAATAGTTATCAATAGGTGTAGTGGGTAGGAATAAGGGTTGAAGTCATTCATAGGGGCTGTAGGAATTTATAGGGTTAATATTTAAGAAAGTGTTTATATTTTTATAAGTAAATGTAGTTACTAATAAATAAGTATAGAATAATTTTAAAAAAAAGAATAGAATCACAACTTTTTCACAGACATGTAATAGTATTTACAACTACAGCTAATGAACATTCTCAGTTTTGCCTATTACTGAAATGAATACGTTATTGGTTTGTGTTTAACAAACACTTCAGTAAATTCTGTAATAGTTCTAGCATTTTTAACCAAAAATTTAGATATCTGAGAAAAATCACACGGTAAGCAAAAACTGACCCGGTTTTATGTTTTTGTTGCGTGTTTTGATAACAACCTCTGCTTTAAGCAGAGCAGCAGGGGGGCTCCAGTGAGAGCAGAGTAGCTGCTCAACGCAGGAGATGGCTGGTGAAGGCCTGCACACTCATTGCCTGCCTCCCAAGATTAGTCTCCTCTGCAAAACTGGGAACCAGTAACTGGGAAATTCTGAAACCGCAGCCAGCCATGTTCTACCATGTAGCACAGAACTGATTTAGACAGCGTAGTCCAGCCTCCAAATTCCCAGCTGGTTTTAGAACTGATCTCATTTCATTAACTTAAAAAAACACTAGCCCACATTCTGTGTGTTAATTCCAGGGTCTTGTTTTCTGACTTCCAAAGGGCTTTTTAAATTCTTTCTTACTCTATTGCATTTCTATGATTTTTGTTCATTTTGTCTGTTTACTATATTTTGTGCGTTCCAGCCTTCAAGAAAACTATAGAATAACAATGGTAGAGGAGGCAGCCCTGTGTACTTTTTGCTTGATTTTAATTAAAATATCTTTTGGGTTTTATTACTTAGAATAAAATTTGGTGCTGGTTTCCAAATATTGATCCTGGCCATTTTGACATTGCTTGGATGTAAGAACCAGAGACTTGATTGGAATTTAAACAGATATTTAGAGGCAGACAATCACTGCTGCTGATTTGCTAGTGCAACAAAATCAGAAGTGAAATAAGAGTTGGCCTGTTCCTTGGACTTGTTGCCTCACAGTTACAGAATGGCTCCTGCAGCTCCAGACGCCACCATCACATGCAAGATAGAAAGAAGAGAAACGAGCACCAACTATATGGATCCCTTCTTATCAGATTGGGAAAAGCTTTATTAGAAAACCCACCACAGACTTCAGGAAGCACAGTCACACTGCAACATTTATCTTCAAGAGAACAGTTACTTCACTTCTCTAGGCTCAGTAATGGACTTACACTGGGGAGGCATGGATAGAAATAGCTTAGTGTTCACTAGCCCAAGGTATCCACCAGATATTCTCAGCCAGTCACATTCATTTCCTTTGGGAATGGCTGGTGATTCTGCCAGAAGACATTCGCCAGGATTTGATATGATCACTTCCTCTTTATTGATGGAATAAATTGTGTCAGTACTGTCCTTGTGTTTCCAAAATGATTTAAATTTTTATTTAAATTGTGTATATGTGAGATTGTGACTTTATATGAATATGTGTACAGAAATGGAGGGGGGTCCATCATCGGGGCAGAAGGATCCAAAGTTCAAGGTCATCTTTGGCTACATAGCTGTGAGGAAAAACTAAGACCCTGTTTCAGTCATTAATAATGATGATAATAATATAGAATTCAACAGTAATTTTATCTGTTTTTTTTTTCCTTTCACAATTTCTTCCCTGGTAATTAATTGTTCTAGTCAAGCTTCCAATGGCTTCAGTCAACTTAGTAACTCAAATCTTGGTTTCTTTTGAGTCAGTTGCTATGTTTCCCAGTTAGTAATCTAGGACAAGGTCTCATTATTTTCTCTCTCTCTCTCTCTCTCTCTCTCTCTCTCTCTCTCTCTCTCCCTCCTTCCCTCTCTCTTCTTCTTATCTTCCCTCTCACCTTCCTTCCCTCACCCTCTTTTTCCTCTCTTGAACATTAATCAGACTTGCTTGCTAATGGTTTGTCTTTATTTGTATTGATCTCTTTTCAAAGAAACAATTTTATGAGCCTTTCACACCTCTGAAGCCGTTCTATTTTATTAGTCTCAGTTTTCTTTCTTATTCTAGATTGTTTTATTATTGACTTTAAAAATTCCTTAACCTAATAGGGAAAAAAAATCTTTATACATCTTCTTTAATAATAAAGGCACAAAAGAGCTGGCTCAGCAGGTAAAGGCACTTCCCACCAAGCCTGTGGAGACCTAAGTACAATCCTGGATCCACTTGGTGGAAGGAGACACCCAACCCTGACAGGTTGTCCTCTCCAACTTCCACACATACACACAGAGACACACACACACAATCTTTGAGATAAATCATTTTTATTTTGATCTCTCTCTCTCTCTCTCTCTCTCTCTCTCTCTCTCTCTCTCTCTCTGAAGTTATCAAGCCTAGTTAGCAGGGTGGTGCAGGTCCATAACCCCAACACTTGGGATGTGGAGGCAGCAGGAAGATCAGAATTTCAAAGTCATCCGGGGCTACATAGCAAGCCTGGGCTACATGAGACCCTGTCTCAAACAAACAAAAGGTTATCTGGTATCTGGAAAGGGCTTGTTTTTCAAGTGGCTGAATCTGGGGAGCGAAAGCATCGGCAAGGATACTTTTGCTCAAAATGTTAATATTGTTGTGGGCTGGGGAGGTGGCTCAGTGGGTAAAGCATTTGCCACACAAATATAAAAACCTGAATTTGACTTTCATAGCACATTTGGATACTATGAGAGCTAGTCCTCAGGGAGGAAGCTTCCTGGTCAGTTCCAGCTGAATTCCTTTTAAGTCCTGTGTCTGAAATATCTTCACCAATAAGGTCTTGCCTTCAAGTTCTGGGAAGTAACAAAGGGCAATGGCAATAGCCTATAAGATGTGCCGACTGCCTTAGACCCTGGGCAATAACTTGAATGGAGATTTCTGATGTCTGGCACTTGGATTTGTTAGTAGTCTATGGCTCTTGGGAGGAAATATTATCACATGATTGTGATTTAATTAAAGTTTGTACTTATGTATATGAACTAAAATTATGAAAAAATACTAAAAAAAATAAAAATAAAAACCTGAATTTAAATCTGCAGAATCCAAGCAAAAGTCAGGCTTGATAGCACATACCTATAATCCTGATGCTTCTGTGACCTGATAGGAGACAAAGAGAGAGAATCCCTGAATGCTCATGGAACAGCAGCCTGGCATGCACAGTTACACAGCAAACTATAGAGGCCCTGCCTCAAACAAGGTGGAAGGGCGAAGGCTGATACCTGATCTCTTAACCCCCATATGGATACTGTAGCATGTGCACACACATACACCTGCACTTACACACATGTCATGCACACACAAAAAATTGTAACATAAAAATAAAATGTTAATACTATTGGACTATGATCTGAGAATGGGACCTCTAAAATCCCTATTTTCTTCAAATTATAAGGATTCCCGTATAGCCAAAAGCATGAATCCATTCTTTTGATTCACAAACAAAAAGCATGTTTTTGTTGAAAGATGGGAGGATTAGACAGTATTACCTTACTGATAATTTCACCTCCGTTGGTGTACTTTTATAACAACTGTGTCTTCTAGGCCAGGGATTTCCACAATGCCAATACCTCCTCACAACCCCCATTCCAATTTCCAGGTTTGGGAAGGGTGCTCAGCATTTTTTTTTCTCAGAAAATTATTGGAATTTTTTTTCCTCAGTCGCTCTTTAATTTCAGTATTGATCATTTGATATTTGTGTCACACATTCCTAGTCTAGCGGTCTTTAGTCCCTTCCAACAACACGCTGACAAGAGTGATACCAACGGCTGTGACAGATACCTCTTGAAATCTAAGAAGCCTAAGACCGTGTACACAGTCAGTGTGAGGCAGGAGGTGCTGCCCTACCAGATCACTTAGGAACTGCATCCATGAAGGGCCTTCCCTTGTCAGCTCCTGGAGTCCAAGGTCTCCCTGGGCTTCACATCTCACTGGAGGATAAGAAAGAAGGCAGACAACCATAGTTTGATGTATCTTAGTGCCCACTAGCCAGATCTGCCAAGTGGCTCCACCACACCGCAATGAAAATGAAGACATTCACGAAGTGGACTTGGTGAACTATCCTGCCCACTCATTTAGTCACATGATATTCAATGTCTCTTCAAGAGATACAATCTATTGACCCCGCCCAAAGCCCAGAAACTTGCCAGTGAAGTATAGTTCTCTCTATAGTGAGTGAAGGGTCCCACAGGAACCCTGAGGCCCCAAAAGAGGTTTAACCTATGGGCCAGGCCTGAGGTTCCCATTCCCAGAAATGGGCTCAGTGGTTACTAGAAAAACAGCTGGAGAGGTGGCTCAGAGGTTAAGAGCACTGGCTGTTCTTCCCAAGGTCCTGAGTTCAATTCCCAGCAACCACATGGTGGCTCACAGCCATCTACATTGAGATCTGCCCGGGCATATATGTAGAGCAAATACTGTATACATAATAAATAAATAAATGTTTAAAAAAAAAAAAGAAAGAAAAACAGCAGAACAATCAGAGATGGTTTAGCCATCTGGCTTGAGAATGATAAGATTGTTTAGAATCACTAACTGCTAAACGCAGATTAAAAACCCTCCCTGTTTTATGAACGACTCAGGGTCAGCCCCCTGTTTTATTATCAACGTCTTATGATTGTTGACTAACTAGGAAGAAGGTGCCCTCGCTTTTTTCAAAGGTTGCCCTCAAGCTTCTGTTTGTATGCTTCACAATCATGTTGAAGATTACCTAACCCACCTTGAAATTCCCCTGAAAGCCTTTGAAAAGAGCCTGCAAGCTGATCTCAGGGGAGCTCAATTTGCCTAATTGGTGATCCCAGCATGCTGGAGCTCTGCAGAAAAAGATAAACGTTCATTGCTTTTCCATGTTATCTGAGTTTGGGTGTCTTTCTCAGAGCATTCTGGACCCAACGGGAGTATCTGTGTCTCTTAAGAAGAAATTAAAGGACAAGTTAACGCCCCATCACACACGTAAAGCAGAAAGATATACCCTAGAATGCCCAGGGACAGAATAACCACAGTAAAAACTCCTTTAGAAAAAATAACTGGGATTCACAAAGGTCACCCATCTCAGAGTTTACACTAACCTGGGTGACAGGAATGCTGAGGCTTAGCTGGGGTTGGGGAAGCTGCTAGCAGCGTCCTGGTTCTGTTCTCCAAGTGAATTTCCTGTTCTGTACTCTATGGTTCTTGGCTCCCAAACCACTTTCTCAATGTCTCTGAAATGGCATGTGAAAACCTGTCTCTTCAATGACGTTTTCCATGGGGCTGACATTTAATCAGCATTAGTCCTTTGAGGTGTTTCTAGAGTTTACCTAAAAGCCTAAGACTGGATGACTTTCTCGGCTTTGCGCCCTCTCTAACTTCCAGCCTTCCACTTCTGTCTTTTGTCTGAATACCAGGCCAGGAACTGAAGACAAGATCTCAACAGCCATGCCCTGAGGGGAGCAGCGTGCCCTCGCACTATCCAGTGATGGGACTTTACTAGAGCAAGAAATGAGCCCCACCAAGGACTGAAGCCACAATCAGGGAATCTGTATGGGTCCGACCTAGGTCCTCTGCATTCATGTTTTGGTTGTGTAGCATGGTGTTCTTGGGGGACTCCTAAGAGTGGAAGCAGGGGCTGTCTCTGACTCCTTTGCCTGCTTTTGGAACCATTTTCCTTCTACTGGGTTGCCTTGTCCAGCCTTCATATGAGGGGCATGTGCCTAGTTTTATTGCAATGTGATATCCCTGGGAGACCTTCCCTTTTCTGAAAGGAAATGGAGGAGAAAGAGTGGTTCTCAGGGAGAGAGGAAGTCTGGGAGAAGGGACTGGGAGGAGAGAAGGGAGGGGAAACTGTGACCAGGATATGAGAGAATACGTTTAAAAACTAAGGGTGGAAAAGGAAAGACAAGAAATGAGCCCTGTATGGACAAACCTCTGAGGGGTCTATGTCCCAGCCACCAGAGTCTCCTCAGCCACTGCTGGAGCCTCTCCACCAAGTACTTTTTTTTTTCTCTCTCTTGGTATTCAGTTTTCTTTTCTTCAAATACTTTCTCTGGGCATGGTTTATATAGTCTCAATCATTATACACCTGCAAACAGATTTCCTTCCACTTGATGTACATACCATATTTCCTTGGATTCTTGATTCTATTTCAAAATGCACCATCATTTTATTCACCACTTCAGAAAGAAGGAAAAAGCAGTTCTAATCAAATCATAACGTAATGCTCTGTGAACTTGAAGCTTCTTAAAAAATCATTACTGGAAGAGGTTTTTCTCCAAGTTCTACCAGCCATAAATTTTTTTTATGTTTATTTATTACTTCAGGTTACATCTCTATCACAGTGCCCTCTTTCCACCCACCCCAGTCCCGTCCTCCTACCCTATCCCTTCCATCCTACTCCTCCAGAGTAGAGTGTCCCTACATAACAGTCCCCACCCCAGTTCAGCAGTCATATGAGGACCAAGAGCCTCCTCATACACTGGGTTCCTACAAAGCAGCACCATTAGGGCAAAGTGCTCATTAACAGGTAACAAAGTCTATGTCCATGTTCCCTTTGGTGCGTCGGTTGTAGTATAGTTATCCTGTACTATATGCCAGCCATAAATTTGTATCTTGGTTTTGTGCATTAATTAAAAAAAGAGAATCAAACACAATAAATTGGCTAACACACATCTCCAGCTTCTTCATCTAGAGTCCAGAGAGCCTGAATTGTTCACCCACTCAGAGCTAAAATGTTATGTTTTCCCACACAGTGTCATCTTCTCTACCATTAAGAGAGTCTCTTGGAACAATATTACTCTGTTATATTCAGGAGCTTCATCCAAGCTACCAACACTCAAGTTTGAGGTCACTTTTCAAAAAGCATTTCTTGAGTCTGCCTAAGTAAAAAATATTTTACTGTCTCAGTCAGAAAAATGTTTGCTGTGTGAATATGAAAGCCTGGGTTCCATCCTTAGAATCATCATGAAAAGCTGAGTGTGGTGGTTTACACTTGTAAGCCCAGCATTGAGGGAGCAGAGAAGGGATTGCTGCTCTCACTGGCTGGCCAGCCTATCTGATCAGTGAGCTCCGAGTCTCAGTGAGAAACCTCACATCAGAAAATAAGGTGGGTGGCTTCCGAGAAATGACACCCTTGAGGTTGACCTCTGGCTTCCACACGCACACGAAGGCTCACACTCTTGTGGGAGAGCTATTTCCCTCCCTTCCTCTCTCTAGACAGACAGACAGACATATAGACAGAGATGTAGATTCTTCTGATAGAGAAGATGCCACTGTGTAGGGAAACATGTCATTTTAGCTCCGAGTGGGTGAACCATCTAGGTTACCTTGACTCTAAAGAAAAAGCTGGAAAAGGAGGGTGATTTATTGTAGTCAGTTCTTTTATTAATGCACAAATCATGATAAGAACTTGTCTGATAGAGCTTGCGGGGGAAAAAGCCTGTTCCAATAGCGATTAAATAAAACTTTATGCTATCAGAGCATTATGTTATGAAGTGGTAAATAGTGTGTGAGTGTGTGTGTGTGTGTGTGTGTGTGTGTGTGTGTGTGTGTGTGTGTG
>CAJQZJ010034344.1:600714-629806 GCA_907164525.1 Lophiomys imhausi
GTGTGTGTGTGTGTGTGTGTGTGTGTGTGTGTGTGTGTGTGTGTGTGTATACAGAGTTTCACCCAATTATCCCATGTTAATGGTTTGTTCTAGGCTGCTGTCAAACAGATGTAGGTGGTGAAGCCCTATGGTCACCAGCTGAGGCCTCACTCACATGTACTTACAATTTTTCCCACTGGATGAGATATATGGAAATACACAGAGGGTGGGATGCAGTGTACCCACCCCTGCAGAAAGACCAAGATGGAGACTGAGACTAGGGAGAGGGTCCAGGGGTTAAAGAGCTGCCTTTACAGCTTAAAGACTCCAGTTCTGATCTCCAGGACCCACTCTCTGGGTGTAGAGGCCTCGAAGAATAAGGTGGAAGCATGATGGAGGACGATTCCTGACACTGACCTTGAGCATCCACATGCACATGGACCCACATGCATGCACTCTCCCGCCACACATGCCAACATACATCTGCACCATACACACATGCACACACATAAATGCACACCATACACACACACACCACTAAATAAAAAGCGGAACATAGGAAAATGGTCAGACCACACATGGCCTTCCACTCATTCTTACCACTGAAATGCAGCCTTTGGAACCACTGTTCCAAAGTACAAATGGGACTCTGCCTGTGTGAGTCCCTGGGGACAAGAGGACCAGGAGGCTCAAGCCTAAGGTAGTTTAGATATAAACCCTCTCTACCTGACCTGAGTAAGGCATTCTTATAAGAACAGCAAAAACAACCCCAGCTTCTCAGGGAATCAAACCCCGGGGGGCATGGCCAGCTTAATTCAGTGACTTCGGACCTCTCAGTTCAAATCCAGAAATCCCTTAACATTCGAGGAAGACTAAGTGAGATCACAGAGGAAAAACATCCCATTCTAACCATAGCAGATGAAGCCCTCACAAACAGGCATTGCTGTCCTTCCTCTCATCCCAGCCATCCTGTACTAGAGACAGCTTGTGGTGTGGTCTGGAGGATCTTCCCAGCTTGATACTCAGCAGAACATCTGTGTTGTTCTTGGCCACGCTCCTGCCAATGCATTCTCCAAGCCATTACACTCAAATATCCCCAAATTCCTGTTGCATATGAGGCTGCTGGCCAATTCTGCCCATGAAATTCAAGTGATAAAATGTATGTAAAGCGTTTAGGACAGTGATGTACATCTACTGTTCTGTCTCCTTCCTTCCTTCCTTCTCACAGCTATCCCATCTTGCCCATTTCTAGAGGGTAAAAAGAAAGAATAAAGACAGCAAGAGGTGAGAAGGGAAACAGGCAGAGTGAGGGGCGGGCTATGGGGGGGAAAGTAGAGAATATACCTTCTACCTCCATGCAGAGGAAAAGGAGAAATATCCTGCAACATTCCTTGGAAAACAACATGATGTCCATGGAAGAAAGGATTTTGATTGATAAGTTTTAGATCACACTGGTCCTTATCATCAGACTCCAAATGTCTATACCATGTTGCTGGATTCCTGTGTCCTGTTGTGTATTCTGTCTAACCTGGGACACATAAGTGAACAATTCTCATATTCCTGAAACAAATGAATGTAACTGGGTAGATGTTGCCCCTAAGCCTAGCAAACATAGGTTCTCAGCAATGACACACCCCCGTTGGCTGAGCAGACTTGGCCCAGAAACAAACCACACAGAGTCCTCAGTGATAGCTTCCCAGTCTTCCATAGGCTTAGGCTGACATCTTGCCAACAAGATGTGGAGGCTTCAAAATGAAGTGTTAGTTTACCCAAGAGGCCAGTGTTCTCAGGATTTATGTTTAGCATTAAAAGCCTCATGTGAAAACAATTTCCTTGGCTCTCAGGGCTTCTGCGCATTCAGAAAACAACTCAAGCCAAAGCTTTGGGGCACCCATGCTGCCATTGGCCCTAACAGATTCGTGAGCTCAGAAGAGCACTGTTCCTGGCTGCTAGTCCACTGCCAGTCTGCCTTCATCTAATTAGCACAGCTAGTAAAAGCTGAGCGGCTGAGAAGCTGTTATAACCTTCAAATAGAGAAGTTAAATCAACTCTCCCCCATAATCAATAACCAGGAGTCTCGAACTGAAACAAAGCACAAGTCTTTGCTTTTTCTCCAGAAAGATAATCCTTCCCAGCTGCCACTCAAGCAAGCTGTGGCTTTAATGCCACAGTAAAAGTGTTGCATGAAGTACTCAGAGAAGCTCAACTCTGCAAGAAATCTACTGCTTAGGCCTCTTAAAGGGTCATTTCACCAAGCATCCCCATTCATGACCCCACCACACAAACCCTTAATTAATTACGGTTGTCCTAATGTGAAAAATACTTTCATAACAGAAGGGTGACCGATTCTCATACATAAGCCAACCACAAATCAGTCACAACTCCCTAAACACCATCAACGAGGTGCTCAATTTGTATCTGCGATGAACTTCAAATGTTGCATAATTTATACCTAAAATCCACTCTCATACATCTACTAAAATACCCGCTCTGACCTTCGCTCCCAATCCCAACTGCATTAAAAGGGGCTCTAAATCACTGGGATGCAAGCCCCCAGTCATAGCCCAGATCTCCCAAAGCCAGGCAACTTTCTTCCTTTGATGAGTTCATCATCCCCTTGAACAGGTTATGAAAGCTGCTTGTGTCTCGAGATAATAATTCAAACGCTCTTATATTGTCTGCACAGGACAGCTAAGTGAGCATGTAGACAAACGGCACCTCTCCAGTTCCACAGAACCTTACATTTATCTCTGCCTCGAGAGCACCACCTTCAGAGCCTGCTGCCCTCCTGCTTACAGAGCTGAGCTTCCATCCCCTCAAACTCTCATGGTCCAGGGCATCCTGAGATAAATGCAAGCACACACTGACTTTGCATTAGGGTAAAGCTTTGCCTTGCACTGGAAGACATTATGTTTGCTCTGTTTTGCCATGGATGACTATCTTAAAATTGCTCAGGGCTGGGTATGATACAGCTCAGTGGCAGAACGCTTGCCTAACAAGTAACTACGAGGTCCGAGCTTCAGTCTCCAGCACTGAAAGATTCTCAAACTGGTTGTACTCCTGAGGCCAACCATATGAAGCTCACTACTCCAAATCCCTATGTGTGTGGAATACCAGAAGCCTATAAATAAACAAATAGCACAAAAAGAAGTTTCTTCCAACAGCTCCCAGGGAGAGTTTTGAAAAGAATCCAAGAGGAACTGTGAGAAAGACTTTCCATCAGCTGTCACCCAGCAGTGGGACAGCTCGGGATTATCCTCCACAAATCTGATGACCATCCTGGGAGGTAACAAAAGACCCTGGAAACATGGCCAAGCTTGCTACAGAACAGGGGCCCCACAAGTCAGTGTCCTTAGAAAATGTTCTTAGGGTGACATTTATCTGTCCTGCTCAAAGGATGCCATCAATGACACCAAGATAAGGATTTCGGTCAAGGCCATGTCCCCACAGACCCTAAGGGTCATTATTATGACTGGTCCCTTGCAAATGTAGATATAACTTGAGTGTGTCACAACTACAAGCCAGTTGCTCCACCAAAAATTTTCAGCTCAAATACAACACAAGAAGAAAAAAATCCATCTCAGCCACCAGAAGCAGCAGAATTAGATATGTTCTACCACCAAAGAGGCAGCCGTAGCTCACCACTGCCAGACCGTCTCTGCATCCCCACAGCATATATTCCTGGCTTCTTTTTCTGTTCTCCAGTGATTACTTTTTCCTTCACACCTTCAGATGCGGTCAAGGACTCTGTGTGGCGGAGGCAAGTCGACAACACACTGACTTCATTTCTCTTCTGTGCCTATGGTCCTGGTTTAGGAAAGCACCCCTGGCCTCTGCCACCACACAAGACAATTCCTTATGGCCAACTGGGGGTCCAGAACCCCAAGATGTGCAAGGGAGCCTTCCAAGGTCAAAGAAGTTCTTATGGAATTCTGTTAAAGTGCCACCAAGAGGAAGAGAATCAGACATTCAAAATACAAAAAGGAAGAGAAAAAGCAGCACAAGATGTCTCTTCACCCAAATCAGCTTTTGGAAGTTCTGAGATTTCATCATCAAAGCCAACCATCCTGGGAAGGAGAATGGAGAAATCCAGAGGAATAAGAATCAGGAAGCAAAGGGACTTGGAATGCAGCTAAGTCAATAAGTGCTTGCCTTGAAAAAGTGAGGACCACGGCAAGATCCTCAGAGCCCACATAAAAGGTGCTGGGAGGGGTAGCACATGCTTGGTAATCTCAGAGCTTGGGAGGCAGAGATGGATCCCTAGAGCTTGCTGACCAGCCAGTTTTGGTGAGCCCAAGCCCAGTGAGGGTCCTTGTCTCAAAATATGAAAGGTCCTCCTAAAAAAATAACACCAGAGGGGATCCTCTGGACTCCACATGAACATGCACACAAATACATTTGTACACACACTCATGTACACGGTAAATAAATATGTAGATAATAAATAAGGCAGGCAGAGTACAAGGCACAAAGGCCAGTGAGAAGGAAGGTGGTACCAAGGGTTAAAGCCATGTCCTGCACCCCACTTCCTTAAATGAAGATGAAACCAAGGCCTGTTGCATAAGGAGAAAAAAAAAAACCTAGCAATTGCTAAGTGCTCCTTCAAAACCATATTCTCTGAAAGATGTTGAAACAGATTTCACCTGAATCCATTTGCAGTCACTTGGAACAAGATGTGGTAAAAGGAACTCACCAGCAATGCTTTATAAAAAAGTCTTATCAGCCCAGGCTCATCTGGCTGTGTGTTTAAGTGGCAGCCAGTTGCAAGAAAGCAATAGATGATATCAGTAGACTCACTGTTAGGCTCTGGGTTCTCTTATTGCCAACAGCAACATAAGGAACTGGACTTTGAATGAGAGACTTGGGGGCTGATGGCTGGAGAGGACACAAAATCTGCTTTGGGAATCAAAAGGACAGACAGGAGACAGACAGCAGGAAGAGAAGTAAGGTCAGTTCCCAGGCTGTCCAAACTAGGGAGTCAGCAGTGACCCAGCTTGGGTATCTGGGAATCTGAGTTCAAGTCTTCTGAAGTCACAGAATGGGGCTGGGGCTGCAGCTGAGTTGAGAAAGTGTTTATCTAGAATCATGCAGTCTCAGCACTGTAGAAACCATGTATGGTGGAGCCCACCTGTAACCCTTGGGAGGTGGTATCCTGAAAATCAGGACTTTAAGGTCATTCTGGGCAGCACAGAGTTCAAGGGCTGCCTGCTCTATGGAGGCCCTGTCAAAAACATATACAGAAAACAAAAACAAAAATAACTGCAAATCCCAGAAATAACTCTCATTGGTATCTACTGCTATTCACAGCTCCCTCTCTTTGGGTTTGAAAATAGTTCTGACTGAAGCCAATGCTGAGAAGAAAACAAAATCAGTCTGCATGTTTAACTCTTCTGACACTGGGGGCTGCCACCTAGCACCTCTGGAATTCCTATTTCCCACAAGTGTTCTTCTGAACTTTAAGCCTAACTAGTGTCTTTTTCTGATTTCATTCTAATTTCTGAAGTTTGGTAAGATTTATTAGTGGGAAAAGCTAATTATCTGTGTGTCAAAGTGATTATATTAAAAATATAATGCACCCTTAGTGGTGCATGCTAACGATTGCTAGAGTGATTGCTTTTCTCAGTTTTCTGGAGATGATGCCAAGATGGGCCTGTTGTCTGCACATATCCATTCTTATCTTCCCTCTTTCTGACTCAAGGGCCCCAGTCTGGAAGATAAATAGCACTACTCTCTCTGTGGAGCACACACAGAGCTCCCTTCCCCTCTCCTGATCCCCCGCTGCCTTTTTTAGACATTACTCCACCAGCACACCGCAGGCCATTAATAATTTATTCTTTGTATTGCACTTACTTCCAAAAGAGATTTAAGTGGTTTACTGTGCAGTTATTTGACAAATATTTACTGGAAGCTTAAAAGTTCCCAGGATCCAGCCAAGGTGGCCAGTACCTGTAATCCTAGCGCGCAGGAGGCTGAGGCAGGAGGATCTCAAGTTCAAGTAGCCTGGGCTATACAGGAAAACCCTGTCCCAAATAAATAAATAAATAGTTAACTTTAATACTACCTGAGGATAAGCATATGCCCAAAGCTCTCCAAATAAAAGACTATAAGGGTAGGGTGGTGAGATAGCTCAGGGTAAAGGCACTTGCCACCAGGCCTGAAAACTTGAATTTCATTCCTGGGACCCACATGGTGGAAAGAGAGAAAACTTAGTTCCAAAAGTTGTCCTCTGACTTCCACAAGTGCGTTATGGTATGTGAACATGCATATGAATATGAGTAAACTCACACACACACACACACACACACACACACACACACAACTAAGCCTAAAGGCAGTGAAAAATCATGAGGAAAGGATTACTGAATTATAAACTCTGAATAAGACAGTAATTGTACCACTAACTTTGTCTTTGACCGTTTCAGTAGTGACACCAAAAATTATGCAGTGTTTATATGACCTTAGTCACGCTATCTAAAGACATGTAGCTTTGAATCAAAGGACACCTTTTGATTTTTTTGCACCAGCCTCCAGAGGATTTAATTCTGAACTCAGTAAATATCCACTGAGTGCCTACTGAGTCCCAGGCACTGTTCTACATACCAGGACACAAAAGAAAAGACACACAAAAGTCCCAGTCATTGGGCCTTGCCTCCTGTAAGCTGAGACAGACACAAATAAAATATATACTGTGTCAGACAGTGATATGTGCTGTAAGCTCAGAGAAGGGATGTAGTTTTTTTTTTTTTTTGGTTTTTCGAGACAAGGTTTCTCTGTGTAGCCCTGGCTGTCCTGGACTCACTTTATAGACCAGGCTGGCCTCAAACTCACAAAGATCCACCTGCCTCTGCCTCCCAAGTGCTGGGATTAAAGGCGTGCGCCACCACCACCCGGCTTGAGAAGGGATGTAGTTTTAAGGTGGCATTTAAGGACACATGTGAAGAGGAAGAGGGAAGAGCCTTAAGGATATCTTGGAAAGCTTTTCAGGCACAAACAAGCAGATTCGCTCATGAGGCCAGAGTGGTTCTGGCAGCATAGTTGCCAGCGAAGGAAGTCAAGTCAAGAATGGGGCAGAGAACCTGATACAAAACAAGCTCTAAACAGAGAAAAACTTTGATCCAGGACTGGAGGAGCACATCTTTAATCCCATCAGTTGGGAACCACATGTCTTTGATCCCAAAACTTAGAATGCAGAGACAGGCACATAGGATTTGGAAGGATTTAAGTTTAAAAGCTACTTACAAAAGGCAGGCTGCAATTCAAACAAATTGTCCTTTGAGATCTCAAAATATATACACTAAAGGTTTGTTTAGCTCCAAAATATCAAAATAATTTCTTCTTTAATCCGGATTGAAAGGTAATACTTTATATATTGTCAAAAAAACCAAATTTGCTCCAGGAAAAATATTACCTGACCCCCCCCCCAAAAAAAAAAAGGTAATTGTCCCAGAGTTAGGATTAGGGCAGGGCTCTGTTCTTATCTTTCCAGGAGATTTAAAGCATCCATTCAAGGAATCCAGGGACAACTGGACAACGGAAACCTCAGCAGAAAACAGATCAGACACCAAAGAAGACGAGTGGCCCAGATGATCCAGCCTTGCAGACTTCTTCAATAGCAGTTTCCTCAAAAGTCTACAACCACAACAACTCAAAATCGCTAAGATCGTTCAGCTCCACAGACTACTCCAGCCAGATCTTCAGTAAAGCTCTGAAGATCAGCTTCTGTCTATGAACTTAAGACATCTAAATAGCTGAGCACAAAAGGACTAAACATCAAATGATTCTATTAACATTTTTAACCATTTTTCCATTCTTATTTGGGCCCCAAACAGGTTTACTACGTCCCAAATCAGCAGGAAGTCATTTTAAGAGAACAACATCCCATCCCCAGAAGGTGGGGAGGGTGTTCACCCCTTTGGTTATTTGATAGATAACAGAAAATTTTGTTGTTTAGGGGAAAAGACTACAAGCTGTTAAATGGTCTTGTTAAATGGGTTTTGGAGGTTAGACCCAGGGACTTCTCTCTTTTGCTTTTCTGTATCCTCCTTTCTCTCCTATATAGGAGTGAACAGACTTGAGAAAAATGGGACATAGACATAGTATAGGAAAGATCAAGAAAAAAGGACAGATTATTGAATATAGCCTTATACCTTTGTATACTGATACAAAATTAATATTATATTTGGCTAAATTGGTATTGATCATTGTATATTAATGCAAAATTAAGATTGTATAGGGCTACATCGGTATTGATCTTTGTATATTGATACAAAATTAAGATTATATTTGGCCACAATAGTATTGACCCTTGTATATTAATGTAAAATTAAGATTGTATTGGGCTACATCGGTATTGATCTTTGTATATTGATACAAAATTAAGACTATATTTGGCCACATTGGTATTGATCTTTGTTTATAGATACAAAATTAAGGGTAACGCTTCTTAAAGGTATTGTTCGTAGTAATACTTAAAAATGAAATGTCAAGTTTTGACCTCTCGCTACCAACCGACATAAACTGTTTAGGATAATTAAGAAACGGAAACTAAGAGTCATGAAAACATGTCATTTTGTTAGTTACTATGACAGTCTATCACAGTTATTTTCTAAGCTACTCAGAAATCAAGTTGCTAAGAGACAAGCAATATTTGCTTATCTAAATATAAGAGATAGATAGGGCATCTTCAAAAACCTCAAGAGATCTGCAGAATATGGCATTCAAAGATGTTTTCTTAAGATTTTTTGATATCGAGACATGTCAGCTCCTGACAGCACCCCCTATTCTACTCCAAGTAGAAGATGAGCATCGAAGAATCTCCAGTGGGAGATGATTGAATTGGTGGTAAGCCATTCTCTTGGCAAGAAAAACCCCTTGCTTCAACTGTAGACAGGCTTCTGTCCAAAAAGGACAAAACTTGGAAGCAGATAAGTCGACAGCCTAGCTCTGCCAAGACAGGGTAGGTAAGTCCTTCATAATTCCTGCTCTACAACCAATGTCTGTCAGAGAAATGGGGCCAAATGGCTGGAGATTGATGCTGTAATGTATGGAGAGAAAATGGGAACTGTCCAGGCAGCCACTGGTATGTCATTTCTTAGTTTTGGAAGCTGCAGGCCCTGCACTTCCTATATAATCAGATATATTTATCCCTCTCAGGTCTCTGAGGTGGTTGAAGAATAGATAGCTAGAGTCTCATAGTTAAATTTTGAGTTGTTTAGGAATCAAGAGGGTGTTCTGGATCTAAGAAGATATTTTTAAAATTATGAGGCAAATTAGTATGAAAGCTGAGTTAGATATAGAACTTTAAACTCATGGAGATGGTTAGATAGTATAATGTTAAAGTCAGGTGCCAAATACATATGGACTGGACATTGAGAATGTATGCTAAGCCATATAACTCTTATAATTGTGGCCTATTTATTTCTGTTGTTTTGTATTGTATTTATAGTTATAAGAAAAAGAACCATTTTTTGGACTGAAAGGGAGAGCTGTTGGGGGGAAAAAAGAAATACCTTAAACTAAAAAAAAAAGAAGGGAAGAGGATGGGGGGTTGAGGGGGAGGAGGGTGGAAGGGTGGGACTGGAGGGGGGAGTAGGGAGGGGATTGTGATTGAGATGTAACTTGAAGAAATAAAAAATAAATTATTTAAAAAAAAAAAAAGAATGGCGCAGAGAGGAAATCAAAGGGGCAAACAGGGGACAGACAGACAACAGGACAAGAAGTGAGGTAAGGGGCTGGAGAGATGGCTCAGCGGTTAAGAGCACTGGCTGCTCTTCCAGAGGTCATGAGTTCAATTCCCAGCAACCACATGGTGGCTCACAACCATCCATAATGAAACCTGGTGCCCTCTTCTGGCCTGCAGATATACCTGCAGACAGAACACTGTATACATAATAAATAAATCTTTAAAAAAAAAAAAGAAAAAAAAAAAGAAGTGAGGTAAGTCCCCAGGCTGTCCGGACTAGGTGGTCAGCGGTGACCCAACTTGGGTGTCTGTGAATCTGAGGTCAAGCCTTCTGAAATCACAGAATGGGGCTGGGACTATAGTGGAGGAACAGGAATAGAGACCTTGAGTTTTGTCTTTCCAAGAAAGAGAAGAAGAAAAGCCATGGAAGTATGACCAGAAGTGTTTTAACGAATTACTCTCTCTGTTGGCTATAGATTAAGAAGACTGATTAAGTGCCTTGTGAAACTTCCCAGAGAAATGGAAGTGGTAAGAAATGATCAGCCTCTGGATGTGGGTTTGAGTAGAGGAACTAGGAGTTGGAAGTATTCATCTGGGAGACAGGAGAGCATCCAATTCGTGTCTAGGTTCTGGTCTAAACAGTGGAGCAGCTATTGACCAAACAGCAGAGACAAGAGCTTGGGGGAGGGGCCATCCACAGTCTGAGTCACATGGAATGGGATGCTCCTTTTGGACACCCAGGTTGAAAGCCAAGTCAAGCAGAGGACCATAGAAACATCTTTTTTTTTTTTCAACATTTATTTATTTCTTCAAGTTATATCTTAATCATAGTTGCTTCCTTCCTCCCCCTCTCAGTCCCACCCTCTTATCTGCTTTTTTAAATTTAAGGTGTATCTCCCCCCCCCATAGCTCCCTCTTTTAGTCCAATAAAAGGTTATTTTTCTTATAACAATAAATACAAATCAAAACAATAAGAACAATTAGGCCACAATTATGAAAATTATAAGGAATAACATACATTTCCAATGTCTAGTCCATACGTATTTGGCCGTAATTTGATATTACTATTCTATTATCTATGTATCTATCTCAGTGAGTTTAAAGTTCTATACTTCACTCAGTTTCCAACCTAACTTGCATTATCAACTTAAAAATATGTGGTTGAAGACTAGATAGTTACAGTCTCACAGTTAAATTTTAAGTTGTTTAGGAATTAAAAGGATGTTCTAGGTCTAAAAAGATGTTTTTAAGTTGGTAACATAGAAACATTTTAACAGACATCTTTAATGGATGCTTATGGTGAAATTACAAAAACATTTGTTTTATCACCATTTTCCTATTAACCTACAATAAAAGCAAAGTGTATAGTTTTCCATGATAGCTGAGCAGAGGTATTTCTAGAAGCAGCCATGTAGTGTAGGAAACGTTTGAAAGGTTGCTTCATCCAGGACTAACAAGACAGTTTACTGAACCCAGAGGGACAAGTACCTCAAAAGGACCTCTGCCTGTCTCTCCACTTCTCCCCACTATGATCCTAGGCTTGCCTGTGACTGTTTCTTTTCTGGGGCAGATGGTCAGGTAGCAGGGATGATAATCAGTACAAAAGAAAAAGAGACTGATAAATTCTCACCCAGATCAAAAACCAACTCACTCTTACTTGGAGGCTAGTCACTAGGATACCTCAAAGACCCACCTGAATTCTCCATTAAAAAGAGCCATCCTGCCCCTAGAGGCAATGCAGATTTAGCTGCTATATCACATGTGCATATGTCCCACTCTGCACAGTAGGTGGCAGAGAGGAGAGAGGCTATGTCTACATTCAGTGTTCTGACCTATGAACATCTGAATGAATAGTAGCCTAACATTCCTGGAAAAAATGTTGGCACCATGGGTAGCCTGAGATGACTACCAGAACACTACCAGGCAAGCACCAGATGGGCTCCCAGGACAGGAAACAAGCCAGAAACTAGAATAACTCTGCCTGGCCCTGGATGTGGGGGTTGTGGACACCCAGCCCTGAGGTGAGATCTGGCCCAGATGGAGTCACAAGAGCAGGAGAGCTGTCCCTGCCCCTCACATGCTGCAGCACTCAGAGAGCAGGCCCTGCACCTTGCCTGGGTAGCACACTATAGTTGGTCCTGGATATGGTAGTTGTGGGTGAGCCAGACCTGAGGGAGTGAGTGTGGGAGAGCCAGCCCTGCCTTCTCTCTGCTATGTGGTAGTGTTGGCTATGAAGAGATCCGCTCCCTTCCCTTTTGCCCTCACCACTATTGGCAACAGGAGATCTGGCTCAGATGAGATCACAAGAGCAGGAGAGCTGTCCCTGCCCCTCACATGTTGCAGCACTCAGGAGAGCAGGCCCTGCACCTTTACATAGTAGAACTGGCCCTACAAGTGGGGGTTGCAGGTCCAGAACCAGGACTTTGAGTTGGCCCACCCCAACATCTACCCCATGGATGAACTGCTGGAGTGCAAGAAGAGGCCAGTTCCACAACTCAAAACTACAGGATCTTCATGACATGGGACAGTTACATTATATCTGAGAGGAGTTCCAGTGAGGTTCCAGTATTGACAAAGTAGCAGAAACCAGAGGTCTCATACCACACCAAGGAGTGATTTTAATGAACATTTGCAAGCAAAATGTGTGGACAAAGGGAATACTGTGGGACACACTGAGACACACTGCAGCTTCCACAATGAGATTTTATTTTTTGTGCTGAGATAGATTGCAAGGGTGGAAGGTGGGTCTGAGGGGAGGTGGGAGATGAAAGGGAACAGGGTGCATGATGTGAAATCACAAAATAAAAATTTTTCAATTAAAAAAAAAAAAAGAGCCATGAAAGGCCCAAAGAAAAGGCTCAACAGTTAAGAGGACTGGCTGCGATCACAACTTCCTAGCACCTACATCAGGTAGCTAACAACTACCTGTCACTCTAGTTCCAAAGATCCCAAAGCTCTCTGGCTCCACAGGCACCTGCAGGCATGTAATATACATAAACTCATATAAAGATACACATGTACACATAAATTTAAAAATAATAACTCTCTTTAAAAGAGCCATGGCAGCCTTAAATGGCAAATGAATCCAAGCTGAATTCCCAGTTGACAAGCTAGTGTTGGGCAATAACTCAGAATTAGACCTGTTAAGACTTGAGCATCAACCCTGTCTCGAAAAACCAAAAAAAAAAAAAAAAAAAAAAAGACTTGAGCATCAATGACTTATCTGGACAGATATGAGTTAATCGCTTCGGCCAGACATTAGTAAGAGTCTGACCATGCCTACCAGTCTAGAGAACACAAGGAATAAACGATTGTCAGAAAAGTAGCAGAACTATTAAAAGAACTTATCAGCAGCAAAAATGGGGAAACACCTCCTTTTTCAGCTATGTGACCTAGGACTGTAAAAATACAACCTTTTTAAATAACTTAAAATGAAGAATTTTTCTATCTCATTCAATCTTGTATTCCCAACACTCCCTGATACACTATAGGCACATAGTAGGTGTTTATAAGAATCTCCACGGGGGGGGGGGTCCAAGATGACAGCGGACGGCTCAGACGTATTTTGAATTCAGGGTCAACAGTCACAAGGCGGCAAGTGTTGCAGGATGCTGTACAAAGGGCACGACCCCTTCTAAATCTCACCCAGCTACACAGGGACCACGGAAGATGCCTGGGCAGGACGCCCCTTCCAACTCTCGGACAAGCTAGGAAGCCTCTGGACCTGGGAATCGGAATAACCCACCCCCCCCCCCAAAAGGAGAAATCCCCAGTAAGTTCCAACCTAATACCCAGCCAGCAGATTCAGAAACCACACAGAGATAATCCCCACCCTGCTGGGCACTCCCAGGTCTCACACAGATGATCCAATTATCTGGGAAAGGTTGCAACCCTTGGAAGTGAAGTAGCTCCACTGCAAAGCGCCTTCAGATCCCAGTCTGTGACATCACTGGCCAGCTTCCAAGCCTCAGGAGCAGCAAGACTATTGGAGCTGAACTGCAGATTTACCCCCTACAGGAACCAACACGGGCAAACTGTCAGATACTTGAAACTGTCCTATATCAAACTTTTGTACTAGTAAGGGCCCTTCCAGCAGGGAATCAGAGCTTACTTGTGCATAGCTCCACCACCTGAATTAATTAGGTCCCCACCTGGGAGGCGGGACTGAATGACTCACCTTATAGGGGTGGAGTAAGGCAACTCCTATACCACAGTGCCCCCTTTGGACCCAAGTCCAGAAGACAGAAAAAAAAAATTCCACATGGTCAGAGGCCAGAGACAAAATAAAAAAAGCAAAATGTCTCCAACAAAAGAAAGCAACGCTATTCCATCCAGCTCGAACCACCTCACCACAACTGAAACACATGAAAACGATGACAATTCTACATTATGGAAAGTGATAAAGTCCCTTCAAGAAGAACTTAAAACTATGAAGGAATTCAAAGAAGCCACAATTCTACAAGTCAAAACAACGAATAACACCATTAAAGAGCTCCAAGCCAAGGTGACCCAGCTTGAACAGGAAAAGGATAAAGCAATGAAAGATCTCCAGACAAAAACAAGCAAACTGGAGAAGGAAATGTACAAAACGAACACTACCATTCAAGACATGAAAATAGAAATGGAAACAATAAAGAAAACACAGTCAGAGTTAAAAGAGCAAATGGAGAATCAAGAGAAGAGAACAGGAACTACAGATGTGAGTATCAAAAATAGGATGCCAGAGATGGAAGACAGGATCTCAGGCATGGAAGCTTCGATGGAAGAAATCAGTACAACATCCAAAGAAAATGAGAAGGCTAAAAAATCTCTCACCCACAACATCCAAGAAATCAAGGACTCAATGAAAAGACGAAACCTAAGAATTATAGGCATAGAGGAAAGAGGAGACTCCCGACTCCATGGTCGAGGAAATATCTTCAACAAAATCATAGAAGAAAACTTCCCAAACCTAAAGAAAGAGATGCCAATAAAAATCCAAGAGGCTTACAGAACACCAAACAGATTAGATCAGAAAAGAAACTCCTCTCGCCACATAATAATAGATACTCCAAATGTAGAGAACAAAGAAGGGATATTAAAAGCTGTAAGAGAAAAAGGCCAAGTCACATACAATGGCAGACACATCAGAATCACACCTGACTTCTCCTCAGAAACTTTAAAAGCTAGAAGGGCCTGGCAGATGTTCTACAAGCCCCGAGAGAACATAGGTGCACAGCCAGACTACTATACCCAGCAAAACTCTCCATCAACATAGAAGGAGAAAACAAGATATTCCATGACAAAATCAAATTCAAACAATATCTCCTCACAAACCCAGCCCTACAGAAGATCCTAGAAGGAAAATTCTAAAACAGAGAAGATAACTACACCCAAGAAAACAGAGGAAATAGAAACCTCCACAGCAACTAAACAAAAGAGAAACACAAGACAGCCAGCTATACCAAAATAATGGGAAATAACAACCCCTGGTCACTAATATCCATCAACATCAATGGACTCAACTCGCCAATAAAAAGACACAGACTTACAGACTAGATCCGTAAACAAGACCCATCTTTTTGCTGTATACAAGAAACACACCTCACTATTGAAGATAAACACTACCTCAGAGTAAAGGGTTGGGAAAAGTCTTCCAAGCAATTGGACCCAGGAAACAAGCTGGAGTAGCCACCCTAATATCAAACAAAATAGACTTCCAATTGAAGTTAATAAAAAAAGACAGAGAAGGGCATTACATACTCATTAAAGGAAATATACACCAAGAGGTCATCTCAATATTGAACATCTATGCCCCAAATACAAAGGCACCTACATTTATAAAAGAAACGCTTCTAAAACTTAAATCACACATCTATCGAAACACTTTAATAGTGGGAGACTTCAACACCCCACTCACAACTATGGACAGATCATCAAGACAGAAGCCAAACAGAGAAATAATGAGTCTAACAGAGATCATGAACCAAATGGATCTAACAGATATCTACAGAACGTTTCACCCAAACACAAAAGAATACACCTTCTTCTCAGCACCTCACGGAACCTTCTCCAAAATCAACCATATAGTTGGACACAAAGATAGCCTCAACAGATACAAGAAAATTGAAATAACCCCTTGTATCTTATCAGAGCACCATGGAATAAAGCTGGACTTCAATAGCAAAAGAATCAACAGAAAGTCTACACTCACATGGAAATTGAACAACTTTTTACTAGAGGACCACTGGGTCAGGGAAGAAATAAAGAAGGAAATCAAAGACTTCTTAAAATCCAACGAAAATGAAGACACAACATACCCAAACCTATGGGACACAATGAAAGCTGTGCTACGAGGAAAGTTCATAGCACTAAGTGCCTTCAAAAAGAAAATTGTCGCTGGGCGTTGGTGGCGCACGCCTTTAATCCCAGCACTTGGGAGGCAGAGGTAGGCGGATCTCTGTGAGTTCGAGGCCAGCCTGGTCTACAAAGTGAGTCTAGGACAGCCAGAGCTGTTATACAGAGAAACCCTGTCTCAAAAAACCAAAAAAAAAAAAAAAAAAGAAAATTGTGGCAGCTCATATTAGCGAATTAACAGCTAAACTGGGTGAATTGGAAAAAAAAGCAAACACTCCCAAGAGGAGCAGAAGGCAGGAGATCATCAAACTTAGGACTGAAATCAACAATTAGAAACAAAAAGAACTATACAAAGAATCAATGAAACCAAGAGTTGGTTCTTCAAGAAAATCAACAAAATAGACAGACCCTTAGCCAAATTAACTAAAAGACAGAGGGAGAAAACACAAATCAACAAAATCAGAAATGAAAAGGGAGAAATAACAACAGACATTGAGGAGATCCAGAGAATATTTGGATCCTACTTTAAAAATCTATACTCCACCAAATTTGAAAACTTAAGTGAAATGACAATTTTCTTGATAGATTCCACCTACCGAAGCTAAATCAAGATCAGATAAACAGATTAAACAGCCCTATAACCCCTAAGGAAAGAGAAACAGTCATTAAAAATCTCCCAACCAAAAAAAGCCCAGGGCCAGATGGCCTTAGCACAGAATTCTACCAGACCTTCAAAGAGGAGCTAACACCAATACTTTTCAAACTCTTTCACATAATAGAATCTGAAAGAACATTGCCAAACTCATTCTACGAGGCCACAATCACCCTGATTCCTAAACCACACAAAGACCCAACAAAGAAAGAGAACTTCAGACCAATCTCCCTCATGAACATAGATGCAAAAATACTTAATAAAATACTAGCAAACCGAATTCAAGAACACATCAAAAGTATCATACACCATGATCAAGTAGGCTTCATCCCAGGGATGCAGGGATGGTTCAACATACGAAAGTCTATCAACGTCATTCACCACATAAACAAGATGAAAGAAAAAAAACACATGATAATCTCGCTAGATGCAGAAAAAGCATTTGACAAAATCCAACATCCCTTCATGCTAAAAGTTCTGGAGAGAACGGGCATACAAGGGCCGTACCTAGAAATAATAAAGGCAATATACAGCAGGCCAGTGGCCAACATCAAAATAAATGGAGAGAAACTTGAAGCATTTCCTCTAAACTCAGGGACAAGACAAGGATGTCCACTTTCACCATATCTCTTCAATATAGTACTTGAAGTTCTTGCTAGAGAAATAAGACAACTAAAGGAGATCAAGGGGATAAACATCGGAAACGAAGAAGTCAAATTATCCCTATTTGCAGATGATATGATACTATACATAAGCGACCCCAAAAATTCCACCAAAGAAACTCTTACAGCTGATAAACACCTTCAGCAAAGTGGCTGGATACAAAATTAATTCAAAAAAATCAGAAGCCCTTCTTTATACAACAAACAAATGGTCTGAGGAAGAAATAAGGGAAACAACCCCCTTCACAATAGCCACAAACAACATAAAATACCTGGGGGTAACTCTAACCAAGCAAGTAAAGGACCTGTACAACAAGAACTTCAAGCCCTTGAAGAAAGAAATGGAAGAGGCCTTTAGAAGATGGAAAGATCTCCCATGCTCATGGATAGGTAGGATCAACATAATAAAAATGGCCATCCTACCAAAAGCAATATATAGATTCAATGCAATTCTTATCAAAATACCAACACAATTTTTTATGGACTTGGAAAGAGCTAGTCTCAATTTCATATGGAACAACAAAAAAGCCCAGAATAGCTAAATCAATCCTGTACAATAAAAAACATCTGGAGGTATTACCATCCCAGATTTCAAGCTGTACTACAGAGCAATAGTTGTAAAAAACAGCATGGTATTGGTATAGAAACAGACCAGTAGATCAATGGAATTGAATTGAAGATCCAGAAATAGACCCACACACTTATGGCCACCTAATTTTTGACAAAGAAGCCAAAACGCACAATGGAAGAAGGACAGCATCTTCAACAAATGGTGCTGATCCAACTGGATGTCCATTTGTAAAAGAATGAAGCTAGACCCATACTTATCACCTTGCACAAAACTTAAGTCCAAGTGGATCGAAGACCTTAACATAAGGCCGGTCACACTAAATCTACTAGAAGATAAAGTGGGAGAAACCCTCTAACTAATTGGCACAGGCGACAACTTCCTGAACAGAACACCAACAGCTCAGGACCTGAGATCAACAATCAATAAATGGGACCTCATGAAACTGAAAAGCTTCTGTAAGGCAAAGGACACTGTCATTCGAACAAAACGGCAGCCTACAGACTGGGAGAAAATCTTCACCAACCCCACATCTGACAGAGGGCTAATATCCAAAATCTACAATGAACTCAAGAAATTAAATGCCAAGAAACCAAATAATCCAATCAAAAAATGGGGGACAGAGCTAAATAGAGAATTCACAAAGGAGGAATCCCTAATGGCTGAGAGACACTTGAAGAAATGCTCAACATCCTTAATCATCAGAGAAATGCAACTCAAGACGACTCTGAGATTCCATCTCACACCTGTCAGAATGGCTAGGATCAAAAACTCAAATGACAGCACATGCTAGTGAGGGTGTGGAGAAAGGGGTACCCTACTCCATTGCTGGTGGGAATGCAGGCTTGTGCAACCACTATGGAGGTCAGTCTGGTGATATCTTAGAAAACTTGGAATAGCTCTGCCTCAGGACCCAGCCATACCACTTCTGGGTATACACCCAAATGCCTCTTCACGGAATCATAAGGAAGTTTCCTCATCTATGTTTATAGCAGCCTTATTTGTAATAGCTAGAAACTGGAAACAACCCAGATGTCCCTCAACTGAAGAATGGGTCAAAAAACTGTGGTACATCTACACAATGGAATATTATTCAGCTATCAGGAACAATGAAATTATGCAATTTGCAGCCAAATGGATGGAACTAGAAAAGCTCATTCTGAGTGAACTAACCCAGACTCAGAAGGACACATATGGCATCTATTCACTTATAGTAGGATTTTAGCTATATAGTAGAAGGTATCAATACTACAACTAACACACCAAAGGGAACTTGAACATAGACTTCTTATTTCTAATTTTTATTTTTATTTATTTTTTATATATTAGTTATATTTTTTCTATTTTTTAGTCTTTTTTATCTATTGTATGCTTATTGGTTTGTTTGTTTAGTAGTTCTCTCTCCTGGGTAATGAGACACTTTTCACTGATGGTACTGCTTCATAGATCACCAGTGAATGAAGAGGCTCTTGGCCCTCATATGACCTCTCAACTGAGATGAGGGACTGTTATATAAGGACACCCCACCCCAGAGAAATGGGATGGAAGGGTTAGGAGGTAAAGAAAAAAAATGAAATGTGATGTTTCGGCCTTTTACTACTAACTGTCATAAACTATTAGGATAATTAAGAAATGCAAACTAATGGTTATGCAAGCCGGTCATTCTGTTAGGTACTATGACAGCCTATTATAGTTACTTGCTAAGCTAATCAGAAATAAACCTGCTAAGAGACAAGCAACATCTGCTTACCCTAATATAAGAGATAGATAGGGCCTCTTCAAAAACCTCAAGAGATCTGCAGAATATGACATTCAAAGATGTTTTTGTAACTTTAGAATTTTTTATATCAAGACATATCAACTCCTGACAGCACCCCCTATTCTCCTCCAAGTAGAAGATGAGCATCGAAGAATCTCCAGTGGGAGATGATTGAATTAGTCGCAAGCCTATCTCTTGGTAGGAAAAGCCCCTTGCTCCAACTGTAGACAGAATGCTGTCCAAAAAGGACAAAACCTGGAAGCAGGTAAGTCGACAGCCTAGCTCTGCCAAGACAGGGTGGGTAAGTCCTTCATAACCCCTACTCTACAATCAATGTCTGTCAGAGAAGCGGGGCCAAACGACTGAAGAGCGATGCTGTAATGTATGGAGAGAAAATGGGAACTGTCCAGGCAGCCACTGGTATGTCATTTCTTAGTTTGGGAAGCTGCAGACCCTGTACTTCCTATAAAATCAGATATATTTATCCCTTCATGTCTCTGGGGTGGTTGAAGAACAGATAGCTAGAGTCTCATAATTAAATTTTGAGTTGTTTAGGAGTCAAGAGAGTGTTATACATCTAAGAAGATACTTTTAAATTGTGTTGCAATTAGTATGAATGTTGAGTCAGATATAGAACTTCAAACTCATGGAGATGGTTAGATAGTAGAATGTTAAAATCAGGTACCAAATACATATGGACTAGTCGTTGGGAATGTACGTTAAGCCATATAACCCTCATAACTGTGGCCTAATTACCTCTGTTGTACTGTATTGTATTTATTATTAAGAGAAAGAGCCATTTGTTGGACTGAAAGGGGAAACTGTAGGGGGAAATAAGATATACCTTAAACTTAAAAGAAAAAAAAAAGGGAAGAGGATGGGGGGTTGAGGGTGGGAGGGTGGGTCTGGAGGGGGAATAGGGAGGGGACTGCGATTGAGATGTAACTTGAAGAAATAAAAAATAAAGGAAAAAAAAAGAAAGAAAAAGAGACCATGGATTTGTAAGGGAGTGAGGAGAGACACATAAGAGGGGTTAGAATGAGAAAAGGGAAGGGGGAAATGATGTAATTATATTTAATACAATTTTTATAAATCTTCTGTTACTAGAATAAAAAGAGAAATGCACATTCAAATTAAAAAAAAAAAATCTCCACAGGGGCTGGAGAGATGGATCAGCAGCTAAGAGCACTGTCTGCTCTCCCTCAGATCCTGAGATCAAATCCCAGTAACCACATGGTGGCTCAGAAGCATCGATACTGGCAGATAGAACACACACACACACACACACACACACACACACACACACACACACATTCTAGACACACACACATACACAGACACACATGCGTATGCGCATGCACACACACACACATTCTAGACACGCACACATACACAAACACACACATGCGTATGCGCATGCACACACACACACACACACACACACACACACACACACACACGCCCTTTAAAAAAGGAAAAAGGAAAATCTCCACAAAGGAATGACCCCACCAACATAAAACACTGAAAAACCTGCAGGTGCCGTCTTGTGGAAGACTTTATTGTAACAATGTTCCAGATTCCAGACACCAGACTGACAGGCCATGAACCCTGAAATGGACCCTGAAGTGAACTAAGGATACTGCTTGAAGTGACAGACTTGGAAACTTTTCTTGGTGTACACACCAACCACCCTTTCTGCTTAGGTTCACGTAAGAGCAGTAGAGATGACAGAGGCCTGTAGCCATTCCCCGGGCCAGCCCTTGGCACTGCCCTTGAGTATAGCTGAGTACAGGGACCAAAGCAGCCCGATCAGTCCCCCACTCCCCTTTCCAGCAGAATCTTATCAACCTAGCCTCCAGTCTTCTCGTGTGCTACAGAGATCCTTGAACTCTTAATACACGGATCTCAAGAACTCTTAATACATAGATAGGGTCCTCTATCTCCTGGTTTCAGCTGGGATCTCCAAACATCAAGATCCTGCTTTGAAGTTGTCCCCTTCTGTTTTTCTTCCACCCCATATCTTGGTGTAGAGGGACAGCAGGCATCGTAACCTGACCACTTTGCTGATTTCCACGTGGGTCTGTGTCCTATTTCTCCCAGGAGATTCTCTTGTGTTGTTCTCAGCTTCCCAGGAGTCTGGCCCAGGGCACAAGGAGACACTAAGAGCCAGGAACACAGGATAAGCACACAGTCCTCTCATGAGTTTTAGGTTTCACAGAAACCTGCAGCTTATCCAACTCGGCAGACTCTTTCAGAAAAGAGAGAATTGCAATTACAAAGTTAGGTGCAAACATGATTATTTATTTAAAACAGGAAGCCACAGCAAGTTATCACACCTCAAACACCCAGCTCCAGCTGCCAAATCAGGCCTCAGTACGACAGGAGAGGGGTTGATAGGTGGGGGCTCCTCTCCTCATCCGAGGAGAAGGAGAGGACAGAGATGAGGAAGAGTGGGCAAGGGTGGGATTTGGAGGAGAAGAGAGAAGGGATTTTGATCCAGATGTAACTTGAAAAAAAATATATATATCCAATTCTCTTTCTTATGAAACTTCCATGCAAATACCAGAAATGCCTGCCCCCCACAGAAACAGACAGAAATCTCACCTCCTTGCTCATCACAGCTCACACTGCAATCCTAGCCAGTCCATTCACGGAATCACAGTCTGTGGATTTCAGTAGTGTCCTCTTTGTCCCAAACAGCACTCAAAGGGCAGAGGAGCATAGGAGACACTTAGGTGCTTAGAGATGTTGATCCAGGGGACTACCTCAAGTGAGTCCAGGCAGGATGCCTTGGAAGGCACTCCTACCATCTCCTCACCTTAGCAGCCACACTCACTCCCTCCCCCTCCTTTGGCTGAGACTGAGAAGCTGAGGGTCCTGATGTAGAATGCCTGAAACAACAGAGAATTGGTGGAGATGCTTCTTCCATCACCATGGCAACGTAGAGCAACCCAAACTGGAGATAGGAAAAAAGATGCGGCTGACTCACAATCAGGAACCAGGCTTGGGTAAGAGCTCTGAAGGCTGGGCCTGGGCTCCTACAGCCTACAGGGGTCCAGGAGAGGCAGAAGCAAGGGAAAGAGAGAGTCCAGGTTGGCACAGAGTCCAAGGATAGCAAGGAAGATAAGCTAAGTACTCAGACCCTTTGTTGCTCTTTTTTTCTTGCCCTGAACTACCTTGACCTCTCTGTTCCTTGCCTTGACCCCACCACCCTCCCCTGTGAAGGGTGATGTTCTCCTGGTGCTGTACAAATAAAGGAGGAGTGGGTGCATCCCCTCCAGAGAACCGACATCCATTTAAAAAAACAAAACAAAAAAAAAAAAAAACAGACTCCTCAATCTGAAACTCATCTTGGCCAGACCTACCCTTGGGACCCAAGGCAGGTCACTCAGTTTTTGTCTACACCACTACCACCACCACCACCACTCCAGCCCCCGCCCCTCACCTTGTCAGATGGGAGGGAAACAGCACTCCTACCCAGCCTGGGGGAGGGGGAAGAGGGAGCAGTGCCAACAAGTGTTCATACCAACATACCAACTGCAGGCTCAAACTCACCTTCCTTGAAAAGATCAAATTCTAATACATTTGAAATTCTATTTATTTGGAAAAAAAGCTATAGGAAATATATTCTTTTTTTTTAAATACTTTATTTTTTTTCTTCAAGTTACATCTCAGTAACAAACCCCTCCATATTCCCCCTTCCTATCCCGCCCTTCCACCCTCTTCCCCCCAGAAGTTTCCCCTTTCAGTCCAACAGATGGTTCCTTCTCTTATAACAGTAAGTATTATTCAAAACATCAGATATAAATATGCCACATTTATGAGAGTTAAATGGCCCAGTATACCTTCCCAATGTCCAGTTTATACATATTTGGCCCCTGATTTTAACATTCTACTATCTAACCATCTCTTTGAGTTTAAAGGTCTATATGTGACTCAACATTCATACTAACTTGCAACACACTTTTAAGAGTATCTTCTTAGATCTATAACACCCTCTTGATTCCTAAACAACTTAAAATTTAACTATGAGACTCTAGCTGTCTATTCTTCAACCACCTCAGAGACATGAGAGAATGAGAGGGATAAATATATTTGCTTATATAGGAAGTGCAGGGCCTGCAGCTTCCAAAACTAAGAAAGGACATACCAATGACTGCCTGGACAGTTCCCATTTTCTCTCCATACATTCCTGCATCAGTCTTCAGCCTTTGCGTCCTGTTTCTCTGACAGACATTTGTTGTAGAGCAGGGATTATGAAGGACTTACCTACCCTGTCTTGGCAGAGTTAGGCTGTCGACTTCCCTGCTACCAAGTTTTGTCCTTTTTGGGCAGCAGTCTGTCTGTAGTTGGTGCAAGGGGTTTTTTCATGCCAAGAGATAGGCTTGCCACTAATTCAACCATCTTGTATTGGGCTACATAGGCATTGATCTTTGTATATTGATACATAATTAAGAGTATATTTAACCACAATTGAATAGATCTTTGTATATTGATACAAATTTAAAGGTAACACTTCCCAATGGTATCATACCTAGAGATACTTAAAAATAAAATGTGAAGCTCTGACCTCTTGATACCAACCGTCTAAAACGGTCTAGGATAGTTAAGTAAAACAAACTCCTAGTCATGCAAACATGTCACTTTGTTAGCTACTATGACAGTCTATCACAGATATTCTCTAAAGTACCCAGTAATCAAGTTGCTAAGAGACAAGCAACATTTGCTTACCTAAATACAAGAGATGGATAGGGCATCTTCAAAAACCCCAAGAGATCTGCAGAATATGGCATTCAAAGATGTTATCTTAAATCAAGATTTTTTTTTTGATATCGAGACATATCAGCGCCTGACAGCACCCCCTATTCTACTCCAAGTAGAAGATAAGCATCGAAGAACCTCCACTGTAAGATGGTTGAATTAGGAAGTATATTCTTAACAGGGCACTGGGTATCTCTTCTAAAAGCTACAGTGATTGGTCCATGAAGGTTCAGTGGAACTTTGGGAATCTAGAGTTTGTTTGGGGCATGTTTGAATGTGGATCCAGATCGGTTGTAGATATGGATCACGAAACAAAAGCAGCCTGTGTTCTCTGCTTCCTGCTTCAGGCTCTATGTGAAGAGCCAGCCAAGCACTCCTACAGCAGTGGGAGTGCCTGTCATGCCTCTTCCTCACAGTGATGGACTGATCCCTCTGAAACTGTGAGCCCAAATACATCTTCCCTTCAAGTTATTTCTGTCAAGTATCCTGTCACAGCAATGAGAAAAGTGACTAAGTCATCCCCTGCTGGGCACATCAAGTCTGACAGGAAAGATGCAGGAAGAATTTTTAATTAACTGGCTTGTTTGATGTCCCCAGCCCTGTAAAAAGGCATCCCACAATTACCTACCCAAGCTCAGGACTTCCTTTATACTATGAACCAGGGGGAAACTCTGCCTCCTCTCTCTCGTGATATGTCTATTAAGAGGGTCCTGAGCAGAAAATCCTTCATTCTTCCTAGATCTCAGCCACTGGTGTGGATCAAACCAGCCCTGGTTTCATTTGTTTATTTGACCCACATCCACTCTCAGGAGGCACAACCCAGACAGTCTAGAAGCAACCCCACCTACGTTCTTCCCGCCCCACCAAAAAGAGACTAATTTTATTCTGTTCTTCTACTCCATCCCTCTGTAATGATTAATTTTGGTTGTCAACTTTCCTAGATTGAAAAAAGCGCCCTTCGGTGTCTATGAGGATGCTTCCACCAAATAATTGCATGTGGTTTAGTGAAGTAGATAGGAAAAACCTGCTTTGAATGTGGTACCAGCATCCAATAGGCTGGAGGCCCATAGAACATGGAACTGAAGAAGACAAAGACAGTCTGCTCCCTCCCTACTCTCCCAGTGGATGCATTTTAACGCTGCTGTCTCCCGTGGACACCAGACTCCCAGTTCTTCAGCCTTTGAATGCAAACTTATGGTAGTGCTTCCACAGAGCTCTCTCTCACTCTCTCTCTCTCTCTCTCTCCCCTCTATCTCTCAATCTCTCTCTGTCTCTGTCTCTCTCTGTCTCTCTCTCTCCCCTCTATCTCTCAATCTCTCTCTGTCTCTGTCTCTCTCTCTCCTCTCTCTCTCTCTCTCTCTCTCTCCCCTCTATCTCTCAGTCTCTCTCTGTCTCTGTCTCTCTCTCTCCTCTCTCTCTCTCTGTCTCTCTCTCTCCTCTCTCTCTCAATCTCTCTCTGTCTCTGTCTCTCTCTCTCCTCTCTCTCTCTCTCTCCTCTATCTCTCAATCTCTCTCTGTCTCTCTATCTCTTTTCTTCTTTTGGCTTCCTGGACTTACCATTAGTTTCTATGGCTCTCCAAATGCCCAATGTGGAACCATTTTGCCTGACTGCACACAGCCTTCTCATCCCTTCTTATAATTACGTGCTATGTGTGTGTATGCATGTGTGTGTGTGTGTGCGTGTGTGTGTGTGTGTGTGTGTGTGTGCGTGTGTGTGTGTGTGTGTGTGTGTGTGTGCATCTTCCTATGTAGAGACACATATGGCTTCTACTGACTGTTTCTCTGCCCGACCCTGACTTATACACACTCTGAGCTCCAATGTGGAACTCAGTATCTATGGCCTTCTGTGTTGATGCCTTGGCCTTTTAGAACAGGAAGATGCTTGGTGGCCCCACCTCAAGCCCTGAGCCTGTCCTCAACCCCAAATCCATAGATCTTTTGTCCTGTTTTGATAGAGTCAATGGCAAGTTTCACCTTTATACTGGTTCACAACTTTCAAAGCTCAGCTATGTGTGTGGTCTACACTCACCCATGGCTGGGTACTCATTGCCCCAGGAGAAGGCAGCCTATAACCACACTCCTAGTCACAATATCAGTTTTATTCACCCAGATATCACTCTCTAAACTCTACAGTAGGAAGGGGTCAGCATCCCTGAGCAAGCCAGTCTATGCAGTCAGCTTTGAGGAGGAGGCACTGGGAAAGGATTCGAGATCCCAGGTGATGCAAGGCACCTGGCTTAGAACCAAGTAGTTTCCAGAACTCTCTGTCTTCACGGCTGCAAATATTTTTACTGCCAATAAAGTGTCCCTCACTGAGCAAGCACATGGAATGACAGGTTTACCAAGATCATTCATTCTCTACTCTTCACATTTCTAACTCCTAGACCTTGCAGACTCTGGTCCTACCCAGGATCTCCAGGACACACAAACTACCCCACCTCAGTTCAGAGAACAGCTTTTTTAAAAACAGGATCTCATATATCCCAGGCTGCTCTCAAACTCACTCTGTAGCCAAGGATACTTGAACTTCTGGTCCTCCAACTCCAGAGTGCCGAGATTGCAGGCACGTGACAGATCTTATGCAATTCTGGGGATCAAACTCAGGGTGCCGTGCATGCTGGACAAATTAACTACCAAGTGATGTATATTCCCAGCACAAGGATGGCTTTTAAGTGACCTGGGTAATTACACTCGAAAGAAGCTCATGAGCCATCACAAAGTCCCCTTGCACTTGATCCTTCCTGCTTCCCAACTACTAAATGCAGTTTCAGATAATAAAAGACCCATTCCTTTCTGACTCCACCCACCTTCCCTACTCTCTTAATTGTCAACAGAATGTTTGATTCGTGCCTCCCACCCTGCACAAACTAAACCTTCAACCAAGTCAAACGCTCTTGACTCTTCAGGAAGCAACAGAGGGAGGAAAGGACATGGTCTGGCAGAGAGGGGGAGGAGAAAAGGCCAGGAAGCTGGGTGATAGCCGCTCAGCCCCTTCCATAAAGGGGCTCCCTGACATAACCTATGGCAAGCTTTTAACTAAAGTAGGGACTGCATTTCCCAGGTGGGCTCAGGCCCCAGAAGTCAGAGCTGGGTCTGGCTGTCCACTGGTTCCCCAATGTCTCCCTTTGTAAATATTATGCTTCAGTTCATGGTAGAATTTTTTTCTTTTCCATTCATTTTATAATTGCACTATGCTGTTTTTTTTAATTTATATTTAACAAACACAGTAGCCTTATAAGCAAGATGCTTTCTTGGTATTTACCCACAGGTGTGCCTTTGGTAATTGTAGAGCCCCAGTACCCAACTCAATGTCTGGCATGCGAAACACCTACAAGAAATGTTTGTGAAAAGAAAGAGGAAAATAAAGGCAAAAAGGGGATAGGAGAAAAGCTGGCAGCTTAACATTTTCAGGAGCGTTTTCTGTAGGGCCTGATGAACACACTGAGTGACAACAGTCCCAAGTCACCAGTTTTTTGAGCAGCTTGGGCAGGTGAGGCAAACCCAGCAAGCTGCAGTGTGAGACCAATTCCTGTAAACACCTGTGCTGCGGATCAAAAGGCAAATGTGAATGTAGGTCAGGAAAACAGAGGGACCAGAGGACTAAAAAGAAAGCCACTCCAAGTACCTGCAGCCCAGTGAAGAGCCTGCGTGCTGTGTGAGGTGTAGGGTGGACCCAGGGTGACGGACTGCAAGCCCAAGGGGACGGTGAATGGTAGAGGGCTGTGCTGTTTATTGTTCGCTAAGTGCAGTGTCTGGCACACAGACGATTGCTGTGACCTTTGCTGTCTCTGCTATTTCCAGCACCAGGGTCATTACTTACTGCTTGTTAGAACCACCTCATGAGGTATGGAGCCTCCATCTCTGGAAATGCAGTGTTATCACCAGGGTGTTTGTGGACTTGATTCCTGGCCCATGGCTTCCCCTATTCTGTAATCCTGTGATCTGGGGAACAATGGGCCCACATGTCCCAGTTAGTGAAAGGCGCATGCGTATACGTATACAATCGCTAGCTAAGCAAGCTGCCTTTCCATAAAGCAGTTTGCACCACTGTGCTGGTCGACATGTGCCTCCTTCAAGCAGCCCCTTCGAAGCAGCTCTTTGATGTTGAAAAAGAAAATTGCTTTGTGTGAAAGCTCCTTTAATCTCATGTAGATACAAATGCCTGTATCTTTGGGGATATACCAAACTGTGCTTCATATTTCAGAATTAATCTTATTAAAGAAAGCTCTGTTTAATCCCCACTGCGGTTTCCCAGAGATGCTGAATAATTCTGCACCTGTTCCTATCACTGCTCTGCTGTGCGCCCTTCCTGAATTCACTGTTGAAAAGCACATCAGCAAGCTGAGAATGGACGGTGACAGTCTTGTTCTGGTTTAATGCCATAGGTACAAAAGGTTCCTTTTTAAGTCTTTGTCTCGGTTTCTTTAAAATAAATAAATAAAGGATGGGGAGGAGAAAGGGCAAGGAAACCTCACCTGGTATGGTGAAAAAGAAGTAATAGAATAAAGCTGCTTTAGTAACGAGGCAATTTAATATAATTGCTTACAATGAAACGTCAATATCTAGGAAGACGGAGTCCATACATGATAACTAGTTGCTATGTCTTGCTATATATATGAAACCTTGTCTTCAACCAAATGACCTCGTGTGTGTGTGTGTGTGTGTGTGTGTGTGTGTGTGTGTGTGTGTGTGT
>CAJQZJ010034344.1:629816-671350 GCA_907164525.1 Lophiomys imhausi
TGTGTGTGTGTGTGTGTGTGTGTGTGTGTGTGTGTGTGTGTGTGTGTATCAGACAAGTTGAAATCATTAGCCTCATCCCTCCAGGTGCACCTTGGGATCCCCTCCCAGAAGAGCTCTCAGTGAACGACCACACTCCTCCTGTGTTTCAGGCCCTGTCTAAGTAGTGACTAATATGGTGATGGTGGTGATGGTGGTGTGGTGATGATGGTGGTGATGGTGATGGTAGTGATGGTGGTAATGGTGGTAGTGATGGTAGTGGTGGTGATGATGGTGGCGATGGTGATGGTGATGGTGGTGGTAAGGGTGGATCCTGGGCATTTTGGAGGAGGTAGGATAAGGAGTACATACTGAGTGGTTTTGAAGGACAAAAGTATTATTCAAGTTTTCCCCTCTGAGTACACAGGGAATTACAATGGCGATTCCATCTCAATGAAATTTTCCCAGCTGCCTCTCACCAAAGGAAATCTCTAAAATTCTGTTTCTTAAATAGTTATATCTGGTAGGCTGGCTCAGTTCGTAGCATGCTTCCAAGCCAAGCACTAAGGTCAGAGTTCAATACTCAGAACCCACATTGAAAAAAATAATAAAATTGGGCTGGAGAGATGGCTTAGAGGTTAAGAACACTGGCTGTTCTTCCAGAGGTCCTGAGTTCAATTCCCAGCAACCACATGGTGGCTCATAACCATCTATTTTCAGATCTTGTGCCCTCTTCTGGTGTGCAGGCATATACACAGACATAACACTGTATACATAATAAGTAAATAAAATATTATAAAAAAATAAAATCTGGTCTCCACACACATCACAGATGTGTTCATCCACCCACATGTGTACTCACATACACGTGAATATGCATAAACACAGAAGTATTTACACTCAAAGAATCTCATTATGTGAGACCAGGCTGGCCTCAAGCTCACAGAGATCCACCTGCCCCTATCTCCCAAGTAAAGTCATTCACCACGCTGGTCATACTAAATTTTTAAGGTTTATTTTTATATCTATTCATGTGTTTGTTGGGGAGGGAGGTGTTTTCTACATCTGTGCAGGTGCCCAAGAAGGCCAGAAAAGGGCACCAGATCCTTTGTATGGTGCCCAAGGTGGTGCTAGGAATCAAACTTTTGACCTCTGAAAGAGCGGCAAGGGCTCTTAACCATTGAGATATCCTCTCCAGGCTTCCACACTGATGTCTCCATGATGCTTCATTTTTGTTTTGTTTTTTTTTTTTGTTTTTAATCTCAGCCACTGCCAAAACCCATTTTTGCAAAATATGTCATCATTGAAAAAAAAATGACATTTACCTAACATTGCTAGTTTCCAAAATGACTGGCAAATGTTGAATATTCTGACTCTCTAAGAACCTTAAATTATGCGGTGGCATTCTCGTGAATTCCCAGAAATGTCTGGGCATTGATCCTACCACTTGGAGCAGAGAACACTGGCAACTGACAGGGATGAGTGTACGAGAGAGCTGCCTGGATTTACTTTTCTTGTTAGACCTACAAAGACGGCAACTGAACAAGGAAATTGCCTCTGTTACTTTTCTATTGCCTTTGTTACTTTTCTCTTTCTAAGACATTGTGGCCAAAACAACTTATAAAAGAAAATACCTAATTGGGCTAGGGGTTCCAGAGGGCATGATGGGGGAGCGAAGGCACAGTGGTAGGAACAGCTGAGAACTCACATCTCTAACAGCAAGCATGAGGCAGAGAGAGCGCACTGGGAATGGCACAGGTGTTCTGAACTCTCTAGACCACCTCCAGTGACATACTTTCTCCAGCAAGGCCAGGCCTCCTAACCCACACCAAACAGTTCCATAAACTGGGGATCAAGTATTAAAATATATGAACCTATGGGGCTAATCTCATTCAAACCACCGAGGAAATTTAAGGAAGTGATATGTACCACTAAACAAACCCTTCCCAATAGTAGTACAGAAAAAAAATGCATTGCCCAGTATAACTTATAAGCACAGTGTTCTCTGCCCAATTTTCTGAATAAATAACCAGAAGGCTGTTTTATTTTGTAATGCACAGTTCACAAAACCATAAGACAAGCCAGGAAGACTCCAACTCAATGAAAAAGCAAAAGGATCTTTAACTGGGGGTTCGAGCCATGACAAGGTCCATCACATGCTCTCCAGGCAGGGAGTCTGTGAGTGGCCCCGAACATGGAAAGTCTGAGGCTCTTAAGGGCTAGGCAAGGGGGGGATGGACAGTTAGGGAGGTGCATGTAACATACAGAATGACATCTGGCCTTGTAAGATGAGTTCAAAGAGTCCTCTGGTAACCTTGTCCTCAGGAGGCAAAGGAAACTCCCAGTTAACAAATAAGTCCTTTTGAGAGACCTTGTTATCTATGGCTCTGTCCATATGGTCACTCAAGGCCTTGGAGGGAGGGAAAGCTAGGTTCTCAGGCTTTCTTTGTTATATTACTTTTCTGAGCTTGTTACAGCAGAGGGGGTTGGAAAAGAACTTGGAAGGCCAGGATGAGAGACTGGGGTGTTCGTTCTTTCACTTTCAGTTAGGAAGCCTCCTGGCTTGGATCCAGCACTCTCCCCAGCATTGTAAGTACTAAGCAGTGAGCCTAAATGCCTTGTGTTGTTCCGATGATCACAGACCCCACAACCATAGTCTTGAATAATTCTCATTGTCCTCTGTGTTAGCCACACTGGATTCCAGAAACAGCAATGTCCAAATGGTTCTCCATGAAGTGGATTTTATTTCCCTACCCTGAAAACATTTAAATGTACTCCCCATCAAGAACTTGGTGTTAGATACATCGTGGTTGTTACCACCAGCAGGGCAGCCAAAGAAATGTTCAAATGGAATTAAAATCCTGACATCCACAAAGATGTGAAAGTTCTGAAAACTGGATCTTTTGGTGAATTGGCAGAAAATCAACCGGCCATGTGACCTTGAGGCACTATAGCTCACCTGGAAGCAAATTCCAACCTGCACCTACATGGGACCATATAAAGTTTTTTGATTTTTTTTAATCCTACTTATTGTGAAGATTCACATGTTTGCTACAGAAATATAAATAGGACCCATTCAGAAGCCCTGCCCTGGACTTTTCTAGGACTGCTCCACATTTAAGGTATATCTGATATATCTGAATTCTATAGTACAGCTAGACATAAGGGTTTCAAACAAAAGGAGTTAGTCTTAGACACATGGCCAATCTATACTATTATGAAGGAGGAAAAAGCCTAGAGTCATGTGTGGCAAAAGCAGGGAATATATTCAAAAGTACATATTTGGATTGGAGCCCTGCCAGCACGTGTGATTTCTTCTTCCAACTCTGGCCATCACCTGCGACAGTGGCCAGCTTGTCTGCTGGCAGTTGTTTCAGCTTCGGCATATTATTGAGCTGGTGGTGTGGACAGGGTACAACCCCAAAATACCATCCTACCACAGCCTAAAAGTGAGCTTTCTGGAATTGTTTGTGTCGCCTGTTGCAACATAGCCAATAACCCTGCTGTGTTGCTGATACTGTGAAATCTTAGCAAAGGTTAATTAGAAGGCTAAGGGACTCTTGAAAATTAGTCTAGTAAACGTCTAATTAAAGATATGTTCTCATGTAAATGAGTTTCCTTTTAGCAAGTAGGAACTTTGTGTACATTATTTGTTTGTCCTTTTAAATAATTGCCATGAAAGCCACTATATACAGGAAGGAATCCCAGTTGTGTGACTTTACCTGGGGAGGCATGAACAAGCATCCACGCATTCCAGAAAGGGCATTGATATCAGATCACAAAAACTATTCCACCCAAGTCTAACACAGTGAACCAATGGATTTATTGAGATTACTCACAGAAGCATGGGTGAGGACTTTTTTGCAGGAGCATGAGTGACTAAAAGGCAACTCCATCAACAAAAAAGACCATCCAGTGTGGGTGAGGCCTCATGAAAGTTTCATCCCGCCTTGCCGGTAGCTAAGAGTCCTCTTCAGAAATTCTTCACTGCTTATATAACCTTAGGGAAGATCCTCCTAAGTCTTGTTACTTTCTAAGCATCCTGAGTCTTGTGAGTTTAGTGAGCTTCCTGAGTGAAGACATAGCAACACTCCTGTCCCTAAGACCTTGAGCTGTTAGATCTTACTCATCTACTCTTAAACTGAATGCTTTATCTAGAATTTGGGATTAGGCATAGCTAGAATAGAATCCCAAATGTGGTCCTTAGCAGCTATGGCCTACGTCAGTCAACCCAACTTCAGAAAGCCCTGGGTTTTTTGCCCTCCTTTTTATCAGATGAATGTAAATTTTAAAATGAAAAAGATCAACAAATCAAATAGCTTGTTCTGTTACAAGTGCATAGTTTGTGTTCAGTAAAAGACAGACAGTCCCTGCCTACCCTGTTCTCACTCTCTTACGTCTTTTATCAAGGTAGATGGTGGTGTAGCCAAGGCACGTGAAGTCTGCCATGGGATAACTAAAGCCAGTGCCCAGGGAGAAACCCTTGCCTTCAGTAACTCACCTTCTGGACAGAAAACAGACAAATCACAACTGAATGAAATCCTTAGTGAGTTAGAAGGTAAGATGTGCTCTGTGGGGAAAGGGGGAGTGGGTTGGAGGGATCAGAGCTGTGCAGCAGGGTAGGTAAAAGTAGATAGGGGAGCTTCAATAAAAAGGTACTCTGAGGAGGTGAGGGTGTGCCGGGTAGAGATCTAGGGTGCCAGCCCAGAAGACAGAGAGAGCCCGGGCACAATATTGTGGCAATAAGGAACTGACTCTTGGCACCAAGACACACAGGGCCAGGGACCAAAGAAAATCCTCACACTGCTTCCTCAGAATCCTCAGATCTGATGGTCAGGGAGGTAGACCAGGGGAGGTATAGGAGGGGGACAGCTGTGGCAGCCAGGCCAGCACACCATGTGCTTGCCCCTGTCACTGGCTCTTTCAGCCCAGAACTACATAAGTTGTATTAAAGAAATCTGTTTGCCCTCAAGAACCAGCCTCTTCCTTTACCCCAGGGCTTTATTGCCACACAACTTCAAATATCTTTGCCTTCATTTGGTTTCCAAAGCATAAGGTGTTTCAGCACATCAGTAGAGCTGTGGCCCCAGTGAGAAATATAATGGATAGCTCAGGCGCTATACAACCCTCTGTTTCATGGAAAGATCCCTAAAGGTCTTTAACCTACAAAAACCATAGCCAGAACACGGAGGCCCTCTTAGATCATTCTACCGTACAACAGCCTATTCTTCTCAGTATTGAATCAGTCATGTGTGGGGGGAATACTCTGTTCTGTTTGTTTCCTTGTCTTAGCTACTTAGGTCTATATTTATTTCTACTAAGAATGTTCACTTTAGGATAAGAAAAGTGAGATCTAAAAATAAACCTTACTGAGGGGAAATCCATCATCTTTTCGTTTACTATGCAATGTGGAAGTTCTTCTGCCAGAGCCCTGACCTTGAAAACGAGTCACACACTTCACTAAGTGTAAGCACACAACCAGGAAGTAAGTTAAGAAAAGCACACAGCACATGACAAATACCCTCTTTGTTCATTCATTCATTCAGCAGGTTTTGCTGAATTCCTATTACACATACAAGATTGATCAATCATAAGTATATGTGAAGGGCATGTATAGCAACATTCTCTAGGACAAGACATTCCATCTTGGAAGGAAGCCCTTTACAGGATATTCTAAATGAAGATGAACATTCTACCCTGGGGAAGCTTCTTCAATTTCAAGAAGTAAACAACTCAATAGCTTCAGGAAGTCCCTGAAACTAATCAGATTCACTAGGCCACTTCCATCCCCCAAGCATATATTAGCAGTAAGGACCACCACTGAGAGGCATTCTCAGATGAGCCAAAACTGCCTGGAAGAAGCAGAGAGAAGCTGAGCTGCATAGAGAGGTAGTCTCCAACCTATGGAGCTGCCTACAAGGCAATGAGATCTAGTTTTTGGCGGGGTTTGGTGTTGCAGCTGTCATTGAGACATTTCTGCTTCTATAAGTAACCTCTCACCCATATTCCTGTAAGCAACCTCCATAAAACTCATTGCTAGATTTTGGTGGTATCCATATGTTGACCTGGCATTAGTTCAGTATTTGGGGTGAATAGATATTTGTTTTCATTTCTCTGGGAATAATGTCAGCCTGGGGTATATGCTCAGATGCACATACCCAGAGATCAGAGAAGGATGTTGAGTGTGTTTAGGTCCCCTTCTCTACAGGGACCAGAACCCTAAAGCCATTGTGTGAGCAGACAGTCAAGTCAGACCTCCTCATGTATCTTTCATTTTCTCAGTGTGGGCAGAGACATAATAAGAACAGAGGGTTGTTGCTGGGCACATGGCAGGACGTGGATGATGCTCACATTCCTATTCACTGAGTAAATGCAAGCAGCAGTAAGGACAGACAGACACTGGAAGAGCAGTCTATTCAAAGAACTTGCCTCCATGCAGCATCATTTCATGTGGGAAAGGTGGACTCCTGAGTCAAAGAGAGACCAGAACTCTCAGCTCCTTGTCAGTTCTCAAATTTTAAATATTTGCTCCAACTTTTAGAAAACCATTATTTAAACTGAATGGAAACTGCTAGCTGGGTTGGATAAATGTCAATCTCTTGGGAAAGTTAGTCTACCGATCAATAAACTACAGCCACCCATTATAAAATCCATTGTAGCCATAGAAATTAACCCACAGTCTGTCAGGCAAATCAGAGCCACAAGATGGCTCATACAGCAACCACCAGACTGCTCTTATGATTTGGCTCTGCTGCAGGCTTTTATTGCACATTTCTAAGATAATTAAAGTGAGGTGTTAAGAAGAATTTCTTTCCTGATCTTTGAAATGAGAATGCAGCTCAGCTGGTTAGATCTCTTTTCCTTTTCTTTCCCCCAAAGGTTGGGGGAAGCAGGGAGTGGAAAGAAAAGACTTGCAACCCTGAGTGACAGCATGCTGTTGATAAACACAATCTGGTTGGTCCAGGAACCCAACTGACTTTGATTTCTTAGGCAGCTAAGAAGAAACCTGAAAGATAAATGAGCATTTGATGAGCCTGTCCACGTACCCTTAACCCATCCATCTGGCTAGGCAGCCCCACTGTCAAAAAAAAAAAAAAAAAACTGAGCAGGTACTGAAGAAGTAAACACAGATTTTATGTAGAAAAAAAAATGAAGAGTAAGGGGCCTCGGTGTAGACCTGGACTCTTCTGAGGACAACAAAGAACAGTGGGAATCCCCTGTCATGGACCAGGGTAGGACAATGAGTGTAACATCAGGATGGCATAAGGATGGACAGAAAACTAGATACCAGCTGTGAGGGGGATTATGTTGAAGTTGATTTGACATGACTCTTGCTGGAGATCAGATATGACCTGGGGAAGGAGGGAGGGTGGCAACCCTCATGTGACATTAGTGATGATAAAAGCTAGAGAATGGAGACTCTTTCATAGTTTTTGTTGCAGTTAAATTTTATAAAGACATTTGGATGAACCTAAAAGAGAGTCACAGGGCCCAACTAAAGTTTGGTCAAATGAGGATTCTTTTATTTCTAACTGCTCTCCATCCACAGCTCTAGCTGGAGGCATGAGGAGCAAGTGACTGGAACCTGCATTTCCTCCTGCCAAACTCCCAAACACTCCTCTTCGCTCTGTTTCAAATTCATAGCCTCTTTTCTCATTAATTGCCATAACATGCATATATGTGTTTGTATAGACATATATACTCCTAAATACATAAACACAACTGCTCAGTCTGCTAACTGTTCCTTATGTATGTTTGCAGGGCTGATCATTTGGAATTGGATAACTAACTGGCTCACACAAAATTGTCTTTCTTTTTTTTTTTCTTTTGAGACAGATTCACTCTACATATCCCTGGCTATCCTGGAACTCACTCTGTAGACCAGGCTGGCCTCAAACTCACAGAGATCCACCTGCCTCTTCCTCCTGAGTGCTGTGATTAAAGGCGTGCACCATTATGCCCCTTAATGATGAGTTTCAAAATGCCCCTTTACTTTTATAGCCACTGCCATCTTCTGTAGTACTAGTTGCCCCTGGCCCGCCCCTGCCTACCTAGTTACTCATACCCCACCAGCTATGATGCCACCTGTGAGACCTGGTGTCTTAGTTTCTTTTCCTGTTGCTGTGAGAAAATACCCTAACAAAAGCAACTTATGGAAACTGTGAGCCCGTCCTTCTGTAAACTGCTCTCTTTAGGGTCTTTTCCATCATGGCAGGTGAAGCCATGGCTGCAGGAGCTTGAGGCTGCAGACCACATTGCATCTATAGCCAGGAAGAAAAGGGAGAGAAAGACTTATTCCTTCTCCTTTTCATCCAGTCTAGAAATCAACCCTAGGGAATGGAGCTGCCTACTTTCAGGGTGGGCCTTTCCAGCTCATTCCATCTAATCTAGATAATCCCTCACAGGAAAGTCTGGAGGCCTGTCTCCTAGGTGATTCTACACCCTGTGAAGTTGACAGTCACTATCAATCATCACACTTTCCCTTCTCTTTTAATTCCTAAATTCAGTTCTTTTCCAGAATGGCATGAAGCTGGCTACCAGAGGGTAGTCTGGAAACAGCCTGCAAAATGCAAACTGGGAGATATAACCTGTTATAGTTCAAACTGTCATTTGGGCTCAACCTCTGAGAAGGAAGGAGGCTTATAGAACAAGCTTGGGAAGCTTGGACCACTGTACTGGAAAACTATGGGATAAATATATCATCTTCTGGGCATCCCATATGGAGCTGTCTTGGCTTCCTCAGCCACAGCCTAGTTATTCCTGAAAAAAAAAAAAAGCCCAGCTACAGGAAGAAGACACCATGGCAGGCAAACACTAAAGGCCCAGGCAAACTAGAGCTGACTGAACAGCTGGGAACAGTTCATCTTTGAGAAGGGGCCTGGATGGTGCACCCCTGTGCTTCCCACACTGGCTAATGCTACCAGCATTCAGCCCAGGGGCTCTGGTGAGCCTGTGGGTGGAAAGCTTTTCCCCTTGGCCTGTAGTGAATGACCTTACTCATCACACCTCTCATCTTAAGCATCATGCTATCTATACTAAGTGATTCTGGTAAAACTTTCCTAGAAACAGACCTTCTGAGTCAAGGAACCAGGAAAAGTGGGCCAAGGCACTTATTTCTTCATACCTAGAACAAATAAAGGTTTTCTGGGCCAGCTGTGCTCCCCAAACCCCTGCTGCCATGTACTGAGCAGCCTCTTCAATGTACCCACTGTTCAAATTGAAGATATTTTTAAAACTTTGGGATGTGCTGCTCCATAGCCACCTCTTTATGACCCTACCTTTCATCACTGTCCACAAAGTTACTGGAAATCTGTTATGCACCAGGCTACAGGCTTGCCATTCCAAATAGGGTGGGAACAGACCATGGGAGATCACTGCCATTGAGACACTGATGCCTCATCAAAAGAATGACTACAAAAGCAAACCCAGAAGCAGCACATAATTAGACAAAGTGGTAAGTGCTAGGCCAAGGGAAGAGAGGAGGGATGACCGGGGATTACAGCCAGAGACATAGAACCTAGAAGACCTGGAATAGAATCACAATTCACTCTAAATGCAAGGAGCCACTTGGGGGGGGGGGAAGCTCAGCTGTGGGTATGTTGATCAAAATTTGTCTAACACAAAAGAGTATGGCAGTGGTCCTAGGGAGGCCAGCAGTCCATACTCAAGGAGGCCATGTTCACTGTGTACAGTGAGAGACAGGAAAGAATTTGAAATATACTCTATGAAAAGAATCAACTCTATCTACCTTAAAGAGGTTTACACTGTAAGAAAAGCAGACATAAAAATTAAGTAGCACAGCAAAACAGTCACTCAGTAAAAGCATAGCGGGCCCAGGCAGAATGCAAGCTAGATCTTAAAAGGCTTCCTGAGGAAGTCAAGGTGCTCACAGAACCATGGCAGCTGGGACGAAAGCATAAGGAGCTATCTCACAAACTAGCAGGAGACGGTACTTTGTACAACTGTCAATCACAAGAATGGGCCTCAGGACCTCAACCACAGGGGCCCTAACTTACCAGAGACCCCAATCCCTATATCTATTCCTCAAGAGTATATCATCCTTGTCACTGTATAGACATCAATTTGCCCAGTTCCTTTTCTTCTCCAGACTTCAAGCTCCTAAAAAAAATAACCTCTTCAGGATTCCAAGATGGCACCAACCATAGTGAACAGTATCTGAGTAGTGAGAGGCTGAGATTAGTCACTGTGGAGCAAATGTGAGGCCCTGCAGCTGGCTGTGAAACACAGACGGTGCCTAAATTTCTACAGCGAACACTGAGGCTGGTTACCATGACAAACAGCATACTCAGACTCCAGGAACAACCACTCTGAGACCAGCCAGCTCTGTCACCCGTTGGGAGAGGAGCTCCAGACCCAAACCATGCATGGTTCCAGCCCACAGTCAATGCCCCTACCTGTCTTCCTGAGTTCCAGCCTCCACATGGACTTGCCTGCCTTCCAGAGAGAAACAGCCTGACCATGAGAGCACACAAGTCAGTGAGAATTTCTTTCCAGAATTCCCAACATGGTGCAGCACAGGATGAACATATCTGAGTGACAGAGGGCCAAACCCAGTTGCAGCAGTGATTGGGAGCCATACTGACTGCAAATGCAGCCTGCATCAGTTTTTCCTCCAACAAACACTGGGACCGGCCACCCACCTAAGCACTTGAGCTCCTGCAACAACCAGACACAGGACCACCTACTCTGGTCTCAGTCCTGGGTGGAGCTCCCAGCCTGAACAATGCATGGTCCCAGACCACGGTTCCAGTGGAGCTCAATAATGGCTGAATGAATCAGCAGTTGGGCTACTGAACCCAAAATGATCATGTCGGTGAGGAGAGAATCCAAGTTCCAGTGGCACACAGATACAGCCTCTGGTCCATAGCTCGAACTGCCTTTCTGAGGATACCTGCCAGTTCTTAGCACCATACAGGATAGTCCCCTTATACTGATCCCCTGCCTAAAGGGCCAATGGGGTCACAACCAGCTGAGGAGAGCAGCAGCTATTCTCAGAGATCCAGTCTATTACAGGGACCTGCTTATCATTTGGAGATAGGCATTGGGAATCACAGGATCAGCCAGCCTCTGGAACAGGGGTCTTCCCTGGACACAAAGGCCAGTGGGCACAAGGAAAAACCAGACAACACCAGAGTCAACCAAATGGTTAAAGGTCAGTGTAAGAAAACTATAAAAAAAAAATCCAAGGCAATATGGCATCTCCAGAACCTAGCTATAATGCCACAAAAAGCCCTATAAACCCAACACAACTGAAACACAAGAAAGTGACCTTAAATCTATGCTTATGAAAATAGAGGTGTTACGCGAGGAAAATTAATCCCTCAAAGAAAAACAGGAAAATGCATCAAAACAGGTGATGGAAATGAATAAAGCTCTTAAAGAAATGCAAGATACACTTAAATAGGAGCAGGAAAGGAATAAAATGGTTCAAGACTAAAAACGGAAAGTTGAAGCAATAAAGAAAACACAAGCTGAGACAATCCTGGAACTGAAAAATACGGGAAAAAGAAAACGAACTACAGACCCAATAATCAACAAAATACAAGAGATGGAAGAAAGAATCTCAATCACAGAAGATAAAATTGAAGAAATCAATACATCTGTCAAAGAAAATGTGAAACCTAAAAAGTCCTGACACACAATCTTCAGGAAATCAAGGACACTATGAAAAGATGAAACCTCAGAATAATAGGAATAGAAGAAAGAGAAGACTCCTAGCTCCAATGACCAGAAAACATCTTCAACAAAATCATAGAAGAAAATTTCCCAAACCTAAAGAAAGAGATGCCTATAACCATACAAGATGCCTACAAAATTCCAAATAGATTAGACCAGAAAAGAAAATTCTCCTGCCACATAATAAAACACTAAATGTACAGAACAAAGAAAGCTACAAGGGATAAGGGTCAAGTAACATATAACAGCAGACCTATCCTATCAGAATCACATCTGACTTCTCAACAAAGACTCTAAAAGCCAGAAGGGCCTGGACAGACATCTTGCAGACTCTAAGAGACCACAGATGCCAGCTCAGACTACTATACCCAGCAAAATGTTCAATCACCATAGATAGAGAAAACAAGATATTCCATGACAAAACTAAATTTAAAAAATATCTATGCACAAATCCAGCCCTACATAGAAGATACTACATGGAAAACTCCAACCCAACAAGGTTAACTACACCCAAGAAAACACAGGAAGCAAATAACCCCACTGTAGCAAAACCAAAAGAAGAAAAGCTCACTCACACACTACCATCACAAACATCAAGATAACAGGAATTAATGATCACTAGTCATTAATATCCCTGAACATCAATGGACTCAATTCCATAATAAAAAGACACAGGCTAATAGAATGGATGCAAAAACAGAATCCGTCATTCTGCTGCTTACAAGAAACACACTTCAGCAAAAAAGACAGACATTATCTCAAAGTAAAGCGGCAGAAAAAGATATTCCAAGCAAATGGACCCTAAAAGCAAACTGGAGTAGCCATTCTAGTATCTAATAAAAGAGACTTTCAACCAATGTTAATCAAAAGAGATAGGGAAGGATACTTCATACTCATCAAAGGAAAAATCCACCAAGATGACATCTCAATGTTGAACATCTAGGACCCAAATGCAAGGGCACCCACATTCGTAAAAGAAACACTATTAAAGCTCAAATCCCACATCAAACCCCACACGTTAATAGGGGGAGACTTCAACACACTGCTCTCACCACTGGACAGATCAATGATACAGAAACCAAAGAAAGAAATAATAAAATTAACAGACATCACGAATCAAATGGACCTAACTGATATCTACAGAACATTTTCACCCAAACATGAAAGCATATACTTTCTTCTCAGCATCTCATGGAACCTTCTCCAAAACTGACCATAAAGTCAGTCATAAAGCAAGACTCAACAGATACAAGAATTGAAAAACCTGTATTCTATTAGACCACCATGGAGTAAAGCTGGACTTCAATAATAACAGAAAACCTACAAACTCATGGAAACTGAACAACTCTCTACTCAATGATCTATGGGTCAGGGAAGAAACAAAAAGAGAGAGAGAGATGAGGAAATTAAAGTCTTTTCAAAATTCAATGAAAACAAAGGCACAACATACCCAAACTTATAGGACACAATGAAAGCAGTGCTAAGAGGAAAGTTCATAACACTAAGCACCTTCAAAAAAAATTGGAGAGTTCCCATACTAACAATTTAAAAGCACACCTGAATGATCTAGAACAAAAAGAAGTAAACACACCTAAAAGGAGTAGACAGTAGGAAATAATCAAACTCAGGACTGAAATCAATATATTAGAAACAAAGAAAACAATAGAAAGAATCAATGAAATGAAGAGCTGGTTCTTTGAGAAAATCAACAAAATAGACAAACCCTTAGCCAAACTAACTAAAAAGCAGAGGTAAAATATTCAAATCAACAAAATCAGAAATAAAAAGGGGGAAGTAACAACAGACACTGAGGAAATTCAAAGAATTATTAGTTCTGTCTTCAAAAACCTGTACTTCACAAAATTGGAAAACCTAAATGAAATGGTGAAATGGACAATTTTCTTGATAGATTCCATGTACCAAGGTTAAATCAGGATCAGATAAACAAATTAAATGGTCTTATAACCCCTAAGGAAGTAGAAACAGTCATTAAAATTCTCCCAACCAAAAAAAGCCCAAGGCCAGATGGTTTCAGCAGAGGATTCTACCAGACCTTCAAGAAGAGCTAATACTAATACTTCTCAAACTCTTCCACAAAACAGAAACAGAAGGAACACTGCCAAACTCATTCTATGAGATCACAGTCACCCTGATACCTAAACCACACAAAGACCCAACAAACAAAGAGAATTTCAGACCAATTTGCCTCATGAACATCGATGCAAAAATACTCAATAAAATACTGGCAACCCGAATCTAAGAACATGTCAAAAGTATCATACACCATGATCAAGTAGGCTTCATTCCAGGGATTCAGGGGTGGTTCAACATGCAAAAATCCATCAACATACTCCACCATATAAACAAGCTGAAAGAAAAAAAAAAACACATGATCATTTCATTAGATGCTGAAAAAAACATTCGACAAAGTCCAACACTCCTTCATGTTAAAAGTCTTAAAGAGATCAGACATACAAGGACCATACCTAAACATAATAAAGTTAGTAACAAACAGCAAGCCAGTAACTAACATCAAAGTAAATGGAGAGAAACATAAAGCTTTTCCACTAAAACCAGGAACAAGGCAAGGCTGCCCACTCTCCCCATATCTCTTCAACATAGTACTTGAAGTTCTAGCTAGAGCAATAAGACAACTAAAGGAGATCAAGGGGATACAAATTGGAAAGGAAGAAGTCAAAGTATCCCTATTCCCAGATGACATGATAGTAAACATAAGTGACCCCAAGAATTCTATGAGAGAAATTCTACAGCTGATAAACACCTTCAGCAATGTGGCTGGATACAAAATTAACTCTAAAAAATCAATAGCTCTTCTTTACATAAGATAAAAATTGGCTAAGAAAGAAATTAGGGAAACAATACCCTTCAGAATAGCCACAAACAATACAAAATACTTGGGGGTAAGTCTAACCAAGGAAGTAAAAGACCTGTATGACAAGAGCTTCAAGTCCTTGAAGAAAGAAATTGAAGATGATATCAGGAGATGGAAAGATCTTCCATGCTCATGGATAGGATCAACATAATGAAAATGGGCATCCTGTCAAAAGCAATATACAGATTTAATGCATTTCCTGTCAAAACACCAACACAATTCTTTACAGACCTTGAAAGTACAATTCTCAACTTCATATGGAAAAAAAACCCAGAATATCTAAAACAATTCTGTACAATAAAAGAACTTCTGAAGGTATCTCCCTGACTTCAAGCTGTACTAAAGAGAAGTAGTAATGAAAACAGTATGGTACGGTATAGAAACAGAGCAGTGGATCAATGGAATCGAATTGAAGACCCAGAAATAAACTCACACACCTACAGTCACTTAATTTTTGACAAAGAAGCCAAAACCATACAATGGAAAAAGAAAGCATCTTCAACAAATGATGCTGGTCTAACTGGATGTCAACATGTAGAAGGATGTAAATAGATCACATTTATCACTCTGCACAAAACTTAAGTCCAAGTGGATCAAAGCCCTCAACATAAAACCAGACACACTAAATCTAATAGAAGAGAAAGTGGGGAAAAGCCTGGATCTCACTGGCACAGGTGACAACTTTCTGAACAGAATACCAATAACTCAGGTTTTAAGACCAACAATCAATAAATAAGACCTTATGAAACTGAAAAGCTTCTGTAAGGCAAAGGACACTGTCATTCAAACAAAATGGCAATCTACAGATTGAGAAAAGATCTTTACCAACCCCACATCCAACAGAGGACTAATATCCAAAATATATAATGAACTCAAGAAATTAAATACCAAGAAACCAAATAATCCAATCAAAAATGGGGTACAGAGATAAACTGAGAATTCACAAAAGGGGACTCTAATGGCTGAGAGACACTTGAAGAAATCCTCAACATTCTTAATCATCAGAGAAATGCAACTCAAAATGACTGACATTCCATCTCACACCTGTCAGAATGGCTAAGATCAAAAACTCAAGTGACAGCACATGCTGGTGACGATGTGGAGAAAGAGGAACACTCCTCCATTGCTGGTGGGAGTGAAAACTTGTACAACCACTTTGCAAATCAATCTGGCAAGATCCTAGAAAATTGGGACTAGTTCTACCTCAAGACCCAGACATGCCACTCCTGGGCATATATCCAAAAGATTCTCCATCAAACCACAAGGACATTGCCTCAACTATGTTCATAACAGCTTTATTTGTAATAGCTAGAAACTGGAAACAACCCAGGTGTCCTTCAACCGAAGAATGGATTAAAAAACAAAACAAAACTGTGGTACATTTACACAATGGAATTCTACTCAGCTACCAGAAACAAGGAAATCATGCAACCAAATGGATGGAACTAGAAAAGCTCATCATGACTGAGCTAACCCAGACCCAGAAAGATACACATGGTATGTACTCACCTATAAGTGGATATTAACCATATAGTACAGGACAACCATCCTACAACTGACAGATCCAGACAGGAACCTAGCATAACTATCCTACAAGAAACTATCCAGCAGCAAGTCATGGACTCTGTTGCCTGTTAGTGGAACATATTACCCTAGCTGGACTGCCATATCAGGACCCAGTACAAGAGAAAGCTCTTAGCCCTCAAGTGACTGATCAACTGAGGGGGGTTGATAAGTGGGGGCTCCCCTCACCCAAGGAGAAGGAAAGAACAGAACACGGAGATGGAAAAGAGGGAGGGAGGAAGGATGGGACTTAGACGGGGGGAGGGAGGGGACTTTGATCGAGATGTAATTTGAAAAAATAATTTTTCTTAAAAAAATAATTATCTTGTTTATTGTGGCAGTAAGTATTTTCCAACAATCCCTGGTCATGCCTTCATTTACCAGTATATTTACTTCATGCTGTGCTGTGTGTATTCTCCACCAGCTACTCAGGATAAAGCCTCTGGTCCTTCTGTTTTGGGCAGAGGCAGGCCTTCATGCTGCTACATACTGATATGTATAAACAAAGGGCCTCCAGAGGCTATTAAAGAAAATGAATGGACAAGACCAATTTCCATCATATTTGTGGGCTCGTACTTACTAATGGTGTTTTATTCCTTTTTTTACTACCAGGATGGCAAAGTAACATTATGTACAACTGAAAGCACTGTGCGCAGGCTTCTCCAGCATGTCTAAAAATAATTTATCACCAGGACCCTCACATCCTGGCTCTCCCGTGGCTTCCAAACACTCCTCACTGACAGCCTCCTCAGAGGACGAGGAGGGTAGCAAATCACCAGATGATGAGAGTTCACTAGACAAATCTCTGCTTAATATGGAGTATGAATTTACGTTGTCTATGGATGATGAGGACTTTCTAACAGATGAGGAGTCTGTGGAGGAGGAGGAAGAGGAGGAGGAGGAATCTCTGGAGGAAGATTACCTAAAGGAGGATGAGTATCTGGATGAAAAAACATTTCTACAAAGGAAAATGTATATAGTTAATGCGAGAGGGAAAGTATATCCAAAAGGAAAGAAGTTTCAGAAGCATCTGGAAGATGGTGAGTATCTGCAGGGACAGAATGTCTAGAGGAGTATCTGGAAGGGGTGAGTATCTGCAGGGACAGGATGTCTAGAGGAGTATCTGGAAGGGGTGAGTATCTGCAGGGACAGAAGTTCTAGAGGAGTATCTGGAAGGGGCGAGTATCTGCAGGGAAGGGGTATGTACAGAAGCACCTGGAAAAGAGAGAGTGGTTTTATGACAGAACCTCTGGTGATGGGTAAACCCCTTGCGCTCACTGCCCTGTCCAGGGTGCTGACAGATAGGATGCCCTTAAACCCAAATCTGCTCGAAATGTCTACAGTGGGCACCTTGCACAGACAGGAGTCAAGGAGCCTTTGAGAGCGGGAACTGCCCACTTGGTAAGTTTTTCCATCCATTCTTTTGCTCATTTGTTTGTTGAGACAGGGTTTCATTTATTCCCCAAATGGCCTCAAATTCACTGTGTAGCCCAGGAAGACCTTGAATATCTGATCCTCTGCCTCTACCTCAAAAGTGCTGGGGTCGCAGCCTGTGCCACCACTCTCAGTTTATGCACATGTTATGAAACCACTCCGTCAGCTGAGGGACATCCCATACTGACCTATTTTCTATAACAACAACATTCGCCTTTTTGAATGAAGAATGAAGTTTTATCACAGGTGTTTTAGAAACTATAGGAAGAAAGAAGTTCATTAGGATGACATAGAGTGACATTCAATGCTGTCCTTCAGACTCTACCCACATATGAACATGTGTGCACGTGTGTTTGTGTGTGTGTGTGTGTGTGTGTGCACACTATGAAAAAGGAGAAATCAAAAATTACCACCAAAGATGATGACCATTTTTCATACTTTGGTTCTGTTTTCCTCAGATTTATATACACATATATGTACATATATAACATACATAGTTTACTAATGAGAGTTTTGTCCTGTATTGGTTACCAGACTGATAAATTTCACCCTTTGGAAAAGGATGACGCTTTCTATAGTACTTGCCCCTTGTTTCTAAGGTACACTCACCTATGTATTTGGACCTTGTGGTTGCATACAAATATATGTTTCATGAATTTAATTTTATATTTTATAGGTTGAATGTACTAATTTTTTTAATATTTTTATTTTTAACTGACATAACAATTGTACACATTAGTGAGTGTGGCATTACAATGCCAAGCCACTGTGTAATGATCAGAAAAAGAAGCTAAAAAACCTGTCCTTCATGCATGTGTCTCTCCCTTACAGTGGGAACATTCCAAATCCTCTCTATGAACTATTTTTGAAAAATTCAGCTAATTGCTGTTGGCTATAGCTATCCTACTTCTCTATAAGACATTCAAAGTCATTCCTCTTGCCCACCTGTGCCCATTAACCATCCTCTCCCTATGGCCCCCATTCACCCATCCACACTCCACCCAGGCTAAACTACAATATTGCTATTCAATCCCCATTGCTGAGCATTCATTGTTTCCGATTTTAGTGCTACCATTTTGTCTCATTTTGTTTTGTGGTCTGCCTATGTAGCCCTAGTGAGTATGGTATTCACTATATAACCCAGGCTGCCCTTAAGTTGAGGGCATCCTGTTGCCTAGGCCTTCTGATTGCTGGGGTTACAGGTGTCCCACCACCCCTTGTTTATTCTACATTTTATAAACATCCCTTTGAGACTGGGAAGTAGCTCATTTGGTAGAGTGTTTGTCCAGCACCCATGAGGCTCTAGGGTTGATCCCCTACACCACATAAACTGGATGTAATGGTGCATGCCTGTAATCGAAGCACTTGGAAGTAGGGCAGGATAATCAGAAATTCAAAGTCATCCTTGAATACATAGAGTATTTCCAAGAACACAGACCTACAATCTGACACTAGGCTACCAGACTCTGCTTCCCAGGATACCTACTCAGTCCCCCCTCCAGAAGGAATGAATATTCCTACGACACTGCTGGGTGATGGCTCTCAGCCAAGGATGGACATTTTCCACAGCACTGTTCCTGGGATTGGTGGCATCCTCTTGAGTTGGCTTTTATTCTGGCAGCAGCAGCCACTGCACTATTTGCTAGCTCTAGCTAATGCATCCTGACTGAGATCCATGTGGCATCTTCCCATGATATCCTGACTCTATGATCATATCCAATCAGGTACAGAAGTTAAAAACTCCAGGTCATCTGCAACATCTTGATGTGGACCTAAATTAAGAACAAAACTATTCTCCTGGGTCCGGTTTTGTTGCCCTCAGCTTTTCTCTTTACATTCTCCTGCATTTCTTCAGATATAATATTATTGGTTCCTACTACCCTGGTGAAAGTTGAGCTGCTGCATTGCAGAAATAACTGCTCTCTGTCCAGGAAATCCTTCTCTGTGTGCCTCTACCATCAAGCTCCCTCTTGGGATCCTAATACCCCAGCTGTCCAAATACCAAGGGTATTTGCTAATACTGAAAAACAGCAACTCGTGCTTTTTTCTGCAGAGTATGGATCGAGCATTCTTAGCATGCCCCCTCTGTGCGCTGGATCTTTGTAAATATATTACCCACTAGAGTAGGACAAATACAATGCTGTCAGGCAAACGGAACTGGGTATAAAGCATAGGCTTTGAAAATAAACTACCTGCTAGCAAAAATTGAAAAATCACTGAAAAAACCCGCAGGGGAATGTTAAGACGAATTTAAAGGCAAAGGGAAGAGTTCCTTGGGCTATGCAAGCCCTAATACCACACCAGATTATGCAAAACAGGTTATGAGGGGGTTGACAAGAGAATTCTTATTTTTAAAAAAGAATTTATATTAAGGTTTTTAATGTAGAATATTCTCCAAATATCTTTAAGATACAACTAGTGTGGGACACGGTATTGAACAAGAATGCTTTCCTGACCCATACTGGGTATGCATCAAGTTGAATCAACTGATCAGATTTGTTTTATAAAGGCATATGCATGCACACATGCAAGCACACACATATACATACTTATTTTTATTGAATTAATTGGCATTTAGAAAAAGAATCTTAAAGGACATATGAACTACCATCTCTCATTCTAATAGGTTAATTACTAGGAGTTAGATGAAGGTCACTCTCCTGAGGAGGATTGGGGGGCCCTATCTAGGCACAGCAGGAAAGAGTGCTGTCATCAGCTAGTAATGTCTGCCACAAAATCGATGAAGCATGACTACCATTTGTTTATTAGTAGTTGACAGGAGTCTTCCATAAGGAAGGTCTTTCTTTCTTAGTGGCTTCACTTCTTAGGTCCGAATGCCATCTCTTTGCCACTTATGAGTTACATGAATTTTTTTTGTTTTGTTTTGTTTTTTGTTTGTTTGGTTTTTGTTTTTTGCTTTTGGGGGTGTTTGTTGGTTTTTGAGACAAGATTTCTCTGTGTAGATCTCTGGGTGTGGTGAATCTCACTTTGGAGACCAGGATGGTCTTTAACTCAGAGATCGACCTGCCTCTGCCTCCTGGGTGCTGGGCCTATAAAGGCGTGTGCCAACACCGTCTGAGTTACATAAACTTGGACAAGTTCCTTAATCTCTTGTCTTGACGTCATGTCTTAAGTGAGGACTAACAAAGACCACATTACAGGACACACCAGACACAAAGTATTTTGAGCCATCGTGAAGGTTAGTTATAATCATATTATATATTATTCCCCTACCACTGACTTATGAGTGACCCATCTTCCCTGGCCCCATTTTCCTGCTTCGTGAAACACACATAACCAAAAGGCAGGGATCACGAGGCAGTGAAGAAGGCAAGAAAACATCTATTCTGGAGAAAGTCAACATCAGAGATGTCCCTGGATGCCATGCCAGATTCTAGTAATCCTTTAATCACTTCAGTTGATGACAACTATACTTGATGCTCATGATGTCATATCATTAAAGACAATCAGATGGATTAGTGACTCAAATAATTAAATTTCTGGTGTATGCCTTGAATCCCAGAACTCTGAAGGCAGGGTCAGGCAGCTCTCTATGAGTTCAAGGCCAGCCTGATCTACATAGTGAGTTGCAGGACAGCCAGGGCTATGTAGAGAGACCCTGGATCCAAAAAAAAAAATCTTCCTAATCATAAATATTCATACCCCTGCTCTGCCTGGCACCTTTGGTGAGTGCCTAAGATCAGCAGAGTGAACCTGGACCCTTACTTGCTTGAGTTCTCTCCAGTTTAAACCCCTAATGTTTAAAGAAAACCATCAAGAGAGAGAACACTGAGATAAGGCAGAAGTGGAAATTTTTCTATAACTCGTGCCTTCTCATCCTCACCACTGGGAACTAAACAAGATATTTTTAATGCAAATAAAAATGCTTTGGAGGGATCGATAATGCCTTTCTGTTTTCCCCCCACCCCCAACAGAACTCAAGACAGTTGGCACAGAGGCAGACCAGCTCAGTGTTAATGCAAGGTAATAATCTTCTGGGAAATGTCAGGTGTAACTCACATTTTCAGGGATAGGAAGTGGCAGGGAAACAATCCCTGAGGAAGGGTTTTGAGTAAGGAGCTTTTGAAAGTCGCCATAGTGCCCACCTGTGTCATTCTGTCCCTTATGGGGGAGGATTCCAATGTCAGGTGTCTGGATACACCATGAGAGGGCAGGCCCTTCTGTGCTTAGGTTGAAGTCTAGATCTGGGACAGGCAATAACAAGAGGCAGCCGGAAGGGCTAGCAGGCAGAAGAGCGGGTGGCCAAAGGGAAGCTGCAAACTATACAGGGAAAGGGCCAGCTTAAGCTTATTCCCAAGGCTTACAGTGAATGGTGACGGTTTCGCCCTAGACGATGACAGTAAGAGTGCCTACACAATTAGCACGTTCGTCTATGTACCCAGCTCTAAGGAAACTAGTAGAGAGATGTCCAAGTTTTCTGGCATGCTAGCCGTGTCTTTATGTCATGTATCCTATAATCCCTCCACAAGTGTACTTCCAGGGACCCACATGGGCCCTTTTTCTACCGATGATGTGACTGGATGTGACCTCTAGAAAATTCACAAGGCTGGTTTGGTGGTGGTAAGAAGTCGGGGTGAAATCCCTGCTTTACCACAAGTTATAGATCAGAGCAGTGGGCTGCTCCTGGCAAGGCACCCCCCAAATTCTGCTCTGCACTGGACCCTCTAGTCTGTATTCTATACCTCTAAGGGCCAGATGTGGTGAATTTGATGGGTAACACACACACAAAGGCCATATACAAATAAACACACACACACACACACACACGCACACACACACACACACAAGGTAGTGGTGTGTCAAAGGCCTTTCTCTTCAGTTACTCCTTAACTTGCCTTGGGGATTGGCCGCAAAGGGGACTGACAACCAGCCTGGCAAGTCTGATCCACAGCTCCACCCAGTCAACCAGGAACTACAGAGTAGCTGCTTTGTCTCCTGGCAGCTGTCTACTTACCTGGGAGGAAGTGTTTACACCTCTAGCCCAGGGGAAGGAAGTACTATGAACCGTCTTCTCCATTCTGCTCTACATGGGCCACTAGGTAGACACTTGGCAGACATACAAGTCATGGGCCACCTCATCTTCATCCGTAGTTCATTGAGAACGTGTTCAATTACCCGAGGCCCTACAGAGATCTCTGAGAACCAGACAGGCCTTGGGGTGGGGTGCTTAGATGTCCGTACGTCATTTGGCCTGAGTCCCTGAGAAAAGTACCCTACAATTTGTCACCAAACGTAGTCGCCACCCCAATATCTTCTGATCATTTCTCTTTGGGTCTGCCTCTGCCGAGTAGGCCAATAGATAATAATTTCAGGGTGGACCCTCCCTTTCATTCCTTTGAATTGTAGTCTGGACCCAGTGAAAATCCAGAGATCCCTGAGAAAGGACGTGGTACTTGAAATAGTCCTTCTGGACCCTAAGCTGCAGGGAGTCCATGCCTCCCTCCTAACATCCCACCATCTACAGCCCCGCAGACACATTGTGACAGTAGTGAGCCACCTACAGAGACATACTACCATGCTTGATTTTAAACCACTATGGCACATACTTCTGTGGTTTTCACACTCCTAAAGCAAGGCAGGAGGACCCTCTAGAGGTAATGAGCGGGTTTCTGAACCAGGACTGATAGGGAATGTTGTAGAATATCCTGCTGTCAGGGAAGACATCCATAGATCCTTTCAAACAGTGAAACAGCATCTGGCAATATGGAGGGGCACACCAGGATATTCTCTGTGATCCACAAGCTGGTGCCTCCTAGTCATCTGGCCTCTACCACTTGGGACTAGCGGAAGTCTATAGGAGAAGAGCAGCCACCGTCTTCCCAGCCCCACAGTGCATGCAACCTGACATGGGATTGTAACCTGACTTCTGTACGGAAATTAATCAACCCATTTACTCTCGTCTGACAGGAGCCCAGTTCCCAGTACCTCTACAGCAATCCATGTCCTGCCTGACACTCTTCCAAGCTCTGAAAATGAACTGAAGCCTATCTCATCTTCTTACTACAGTTTGGCAGGAATGTCTATCTCCCTAAGAGACCAGAGCAGTCAGACAGAGTGGCCCTATGAGAGCAAATTGGGTAAGGGACACTACACCCTACCACGGCCCCCTGCCCAGGCTCTCATATCTGAGGTGGGAGGAGTGGCCTTGCAGCGTGTGTGTGTGTGTGTGTGTGTGTGTGTGTGTGTGTGTGTACGTGTGCATACATGTATGTGTGTGTACATGTGTGTTACTCATGCCTGTGTACATGTGTTTGTGCCTGTGTATGTGTGTGCGTGCTTGTGTCTGGGTACGTATGTGTGTGTGTGTGATACTGAGGCTTGAGTGCAGTCTCCCATACTTATGATACAATCCTGGTGACGGGATGCCAAGTCAAACATACTTGGGTAAGAAGTGAACTACTCTGGCAGCACTGTCACCTATACTTCGCATCCCAGATCCTCCCAGAAGAATCTCCAAAGAGCTGATACCGTATTGCCTTCTATCTCCTCTCTACCCCTTGTTAGCCTTCCTGCCCTTTGCAATATGAGCACAGGCAGTATTTCCCTCTGGGACAAAGGCATTCCCCCCAAAAGTTATGCACTGGTTCTTTGAGGCAATAGACCATGTCCAGATAATTATGTGGAGAATAGTCCACAGCCACCTCAGACTGTGTCTTGACATGCATTTGACACCAGCTCCATCTCAAATCCATGCAAAACCATCATACAATAAAATACACACAAGGGATTTTATTGAGGTGGCATCAAGGGTCTCAACTCTACCTATTTTAAGACCAAAGGCCCTATCCCTCTGGGTTCTAGGGATGGAAAGCTGAACAGTATTTCTTGCCATTATTAATCATTAAAGTCCAGCCTTAGTGGGATTGACCCATGGCTGATTAACAGATTTAGCTCCCATCTGTAATCATGACAGCAGTAAATTCAATTCTCTGTTACTTCACCTCCCTGCCCTGACCTGTGCCTGCTAAATTTTGTGGCTCAAGGTTGGCTAAACAAAATTAGGAGCCAGAAACCCTTCAAAGGAGGGTGGAGACATAGAGCACCAGCTCACACAAGCCAGTGTATGATGGGGGGGGGGTTCCCCAGACTAAAGGGGCTCATTTGGCCCACACATGTGTTCTCTCAGACTCCTGAGAACTGCAACCATTGCAAAGTCATGCATCTCTGATTTGTATGGGCATATTTCGCACCCATGCATCTTCCCAAAACTGAAGTCCTTAAAACCATCAAATGCTGAGCAACGGAGACAACTTCCAGAGGTAAGGCCACTGTGTCTCATGCCACACCATCCTGTGAAATGATTTCAAATTACTTCCCATTCTCAACTTTGTCATAGTATGTGCACAGACTAAAGGTCTCAAATAATAAGAAATACCCACCTTCACGCCAGTGGCATCACAGGCTAGAAAGGTGAGAAACCGTGTGACTTCTCCAGAGGGGATGTGCAAGGGATACATGTAGAAACCAGAAGCACAGATCCAGGCTGGTGGGGAAGCTCAAAGTCAAGCCAGGAGGTGGGGAGGAGAGGGACACAGAAAAATACTCTGTAGGGAGAGAAAGGTCCCTGCCACCATTGCACACTTTGCTGAATTCCTATACAGTACAGGGGCAAATAAGAATCTGTTTTGTAGGGAGAAAGCACCTTCAACTTATTCCAGAAACACAGCAACTGGCAGAAGACCAGGGCTGAGAGCTCAGGACTAAAGGCTAGCAGAGGAGGGTGCAGGTGAGACCAGGCAGGGCCCGAGTATCCTCCACACCAGGCCCAGCAAAGATGCTGATCTCTAGCTCTTATGGAACCCTTGCCTGAAATGACCTGACGTCTCTGTTCTTAACACAGTCCCAGGAAGACTTAGCAGCATGAACAGTGGAGACCTGAGGACCTTTATCTAGCTCAGGATGATTGTCATGGAGCCAAGACGCTTGTGACTGAGGAACACTTCATTGTGAGACTGTTTGGTACCCACAGGGTCAGAAACAGTATCTTGCATGGTACAGATTTTACTCACAAAACTACCCAGATAAATTCTTGAAATTAGCTCTCCCCCGGGGCAGCAGGTCTGGCATGGACAGAATAATAAAGAGCAGGAAATGGCTCATGGTCCAGAAGGGAGGACCAGAAAGACCAGTTACAGCCCCAAAGACTATCTATCTAGACATATGGCCGGTCATAAACAAAGGAGACCAGAAATCCTAATTCTGAGCCTTACATCTGTGCTCAGAGAAATCAAGGCTCAGTGCCTGCGTGTAGCTGGCAACTACATAAACATGTAGTTGTTAAATGCTCCTGGCGACGTGATTGAACCCTCCTCTTGATTCAAGATTAGACTATGTTGGTAAAAGAGCACATCCTACTCCAAAGAAACAAAATTATATATAACAAATGCACTTTGTTTCAAAATGTGGGTGAGCTGGGAAGTGATTCTCCAAGCCACCTGGCAGGAGACATGTTGCCAGGTGTGAACCAGTGTGTGTTTGTACAGTGTGTGCCTTGGTGGACATGAGCTTGGATTTTTGTTTTCAGTGCTACAGATGAAACCCAGTGACTTGAGCATCCTGGATGGGCTCCACCAGAGTCACATCCTGGGCCCCTGCTCTGGGATTCTAAAGAATCTTATACAGAGGTTAAAAAATAATAATGATGATGATGATGATGATGTTCCCAGACATGAACGAAGAAAAAAAATAAATGATTCTGAACTTTAAGAATGTGGTCGGGAAAACTGAATCCCAAGATAAACATTCCTGTCCAATAACAACAATAATAATAGAAATACAGGAGCTCTTTTATTCATATGCGTGCTTGTCTATATGGGCACCATATGTGCAGTCACAGAAGCTAAAAGAGGGCATTGGACCCCCCACCCCAATACTGCAGTTTCAGACAGCTGTGAGCCAGCTGATACGGGCAGTGCAAACCAAATCCAGGTCCTCTGTGAGAGCGCCATGCTCTGTGACCCACAGGGCCATCTCCCCAGCCCCATGGGCCTGTTAAAACTAGAGCACAAGGAAGGTTCTGATGGGCCTGGCTACACGCCGCAGTGCCAGTGAATGGCACAGCGTCAAGTTCCACGTCCACGGTGTCATTTTTACTTCACTGGGAAAGAAAATCATCTTCAGATTAGACAAAGAACAACAAGCTGAATAAGACACAGCAGGACCAAGGCTGTTGAAGAAGTCAGAAGAGGTGGCAACTGCTGCCCTCCGACCTAGACAAAACAGCCTCCAAATACAGAGAGAATAAGAACGCCTCAACCATCTTCCTGGGATCTGAGGAATGTTAACAACTGGGGAGATGAGCTTGTGGCTAATCTGGGACAGACTGGAGTAAAATGGGCTCAACAAACCATTATACATACGGCTAACGGGGACAATCACTTACTGTTGGTTATCATTTTTGTCAACAAAATGGCCATGGGCAAGTATAATACTCCTACCATCAGGCCTTTAATGCCCAAAGGCTTCTCCCTGTTTTGGGACGAGACAGAGCAATATGAGGTGGATGCTGAAGGGAGATGTTGAAGCAATAACAGAACAAGTCCCCAGAGAACTGTGGAGTAACTTAGACTCAACATGGTCTCCAGCGGAAAGCCACGTGGCGCTTCCGAGGGCAACCTTTGCAAATGTGTAAGGGATATTTCTATTTGTAGATGACCTGAATCTGAAAGTAAATTAATCAGATTCTAGATCTTGGCAGGCAGAAGCATAGGGCAGAAGTGAGCTAGAAAACATACTGGTTACACATATCCCATCCTGCTCTGTTAAATCCCCCAAACATAGAGCTGAATAAGCAAGCATAGGGTGGCAGGGATGCTGTGTACTGTCAGGCCTCTCATTCAGCAACAACCCAGTGAGTAAATGGCACAAGAAGAGTTAACATAACCAAGAGAAACTAGAAGTCTGCATAAAAGAGGGCTTAGTCCTCTATCTTACACTGGAGGCCCAGCTTGAGATGGCGTGCCCACTTTGGGGGAACACCACATTCCACAAGAGATAGAAGTAGGTTGGCTGGGGCTCAAAGGAAACCTGGGGTTGTGTGACCCTGGAGGCTCCATAATGCAAAGAACTGTTGAACTAAGTCAGAGTGTTCAGTCGGGAAATGGTGGTTGCTGGCAAGCACTTGGCGGTGTACTGCACAAAGCTGAGACCTGCCTCCTTATTCTGCCCCGGAGAGCTGGGACAGACCTGCTCAGGGCAGGCAAAAGATGGCTCCTGTGAGTCAAGGCAATTCTGTGGAAGGGTGCTGTGCTGTCTAGTTTTATGTCAGCTTGACACAGGCTAGAGGCATATGAGAAATGGGAACCTCAGTTGAGAAAATGCCTCCATAAGACAGGACTATAGGCGAGCCTGTATGGCAGGCATTTTCTTAATTAGTGATTGATAGGGGAGCCCCAAGCCTGTTGTGAGTGGTGCCATCCCTGGGCTGGTGGTCTTGGGTTCTATAAGAAATGACTGAGCAAGCCATGGGGAGCAAACCAGTAAGCAGCACCCCTCCATGGCCTCTGCATCAGCTCCTGCCTCCAGGTTCCTGCCTGTTTGAGTTCCTGTCCTGACTTCCTTCAATGATGGACTACTACGATGTTGAAGTGTGAGCCAAATGAACCCTCTCCTCCCCAAGATGCTTTGCTCATCCTGTTTCAGCACAGCAATAGTAACTGAGACAGATGTGTTTCTGAGCTTAGTGTCCTTTGCTTATGGGAGTGCTGGGGCTCATGCTGAAAAAAAAAATAGTAGGTGGTGGCAGTGCAAATGTCTGAGGTCTCATCTGGGCACTGAGAGCCTGATGATGTAAGCCTAACCATCCTGTAAATGATGCAGCAGTTTTCTTTCTTGTCCTCATGGGCCTGTTCCTCTTCTGCTGCTAAGAAGGGAATGCACAGTGTAAGTGTGTGAGTGTGCAAGTGTATGTGTTTGTGTGTGTGTGTATGAGAGAGGAGAATGTGTGTGTGTGTGTGTGTGTGTGTGTGTGTGTGTGTGTGTGTGTATCAGAGAAAGAATGATCAAGAAGTTATGTGTATATGTGTCTGTAAGAGTATGTATGTGGCTGGGTGGGGTGGCGCACGAGCAGAGGGGCTGCCTTGCTTTGGGGACAGGAGTGCCCCACTGTGCATCCCCACAGCCTCAGGGCCACCTGCCCTGTGGTTTCCATAGAAGGAGTTAAACCTCTGAGGCCTCCCTGACCTCCAGCCAGGGGAGACCACTGATTTACTGCAGTCTTACAGTAAGTCACCAGAGAAGGAAAAAGGGACTGAACCAAGTCAAGGTAGTCATATCCTACAGCCTCCCCCCTTCCCCTCCCTAGATTAGCACTTGTTAAGAACCTCAAGCCCCATATGTACAGCGCGGACCCACTGCAAAGCCCAAGACTAAAACCAGAATGGCCATTCTCCTTCATCTTTTCACAGGAGTATTCTTTAAATCAAAAACAAAACCAGATCAAGAGGACTCCGCCACCTTAATATATCAGAAATCAGAGATGGAAGGTAATGATTGTGGTGATCTTAAATGACTGTAGAAGTTCCTACATCCACAAGAAGGTGAGAAGTGCACAATGAGCCTGCCCCCTGCTGAGGCGAGCCCTCCTTCAGCCAGGCAACTTTGATTAAGGTCCATGGCCAAGGTGTCATCCCTGGAATATAGCACCAAAAAAAAAAAAAAAAAAAAAAAAAGACTCTGAATCAGAGGCAGAGGCAGGGATGTTTAGAAAGGGACAGTACCTATGATTGGAGGCAGGTGAGAAGATAGTGGTGGCCATACATTACTCATCCAATGACATTTTGTGTGCACTGAGACGGATATTGAAAAGAACAAAACTCTCTGCAAATTCCAATGAGAAAGAAGAAATTGGAACAAGGGGAGGGGACTGATGCTTAGTGAGTGTACACTACAGGCCCCACACTGCTGTGGACTTCACTCTGCTTGTGTGATCTAACCCTCCATCACCTCCTCTTACCCTCAGCTACTTAAGATGTGATTTTAAAAATCAATTCCCCCAGGGATTAAAAGTCCATATACATGGCAGGAATAGCTTAACCTACCCTTTGCAGCATTTGACACTGGAGAAACAGAGAAAGGGGAAGATTTATAATAAGAGTCCAGCTTAACCTATTATTTAAAGATTCTTGCTGAGGACTGTGGGCTGGGAAGGTGGCCCCAGGTGGTGGCTCCCTTGCTAATCCATTGTATACCAAGTCCTATAGGGGAGCTTGGGTACATCCTGACACACAGGCCCCAAACACCCTGAAGAAGGATAGAGCAAAAGGTAGAGTCTCTAGAGGGAGACAGAATGACCCACCTGGGACAGAGCTAGAAGTCTGTCTCCATATTCAAAAGCTTTGGTACAGGGAGGAACTGCCACATTTAAAGTGGGTCCAGGCTGTGACTGAGTTCCTGAGGTAAAGGAAAAGGCTTTCCTGAGATGTGATGTGGCACATCATACACTAATCCTGTGTCACCTCAGTAGAAAAAAATAAAAAGCTTGGTACCCCATGCACATGGAGTCCTTCACCACTTTATTGTTTATTAAGAGGGTTAAGCTGACTCCCATGAGAGACAAAGACAGGAGAAAGCCTTAGGGTGGAACATCCCAACCTGCACCAAACATGAGCAATGACCCAGAGCCACGTTCACCAGAAAACAATTTAGGGACTGAACGGAAGGAGAGGGGTTGAGGTGTTCTGATCTTAAATATACGCTCATGCTTTATTCAGTACCCACCCATACCTGGTAGGTTGCCCCACAAACTCTTTCAAACTCTAGACTACTCATCCCACCCACTTCTCTGCAACTCCAGATAGCTACGCGTTAAATGTGGTTTTCTCCATCTGAGTCCATTGCCACAGTTGTCTTGGAGAAAGGGTGTTCAAATGTCAATGTGTAACACAGTTGTATTAGAAATACACCTCCATGGAAGAATTCTTCCCTAGTAATGGGAACTCTATTTGAAGGCAGATTCCAAATGGAAAATGCTGGTTTTCTAATGGGCAATCAAATGTTTCTAATGATCCAAGGATCATAGTCTGAGTAGCCAGACTTTAAGATAGCTTGTAGGTTTGCATCACCGTGCCCAGTCCTGCCTAGCTCTTTGCCTCACCTACCTAGGTCACCAAGAGGAGTGGATGAGTCAAAACTGATCTAAGTTTTCATTGGGGTATCCACCAATCTCCAGGGTAGGGCTGCCCTGGGCTAGACACTGATTTTCTCCTCCCTCCACTTACCTGCTGCAAAACAAAAACTTCAGTGACACAGCCAGACAAGCTTATTGGGGATCAGTGCAGTAAGAATAGGGGATGCAGTAAAGACCTTGGCAATGGGATTTGGTAACGAATGAAGCAGGGCTCAATTACAAGCACAGCCTTGACAAGTGGGATTCACATCCAAAGAGCAAGCAGAGGTGGGTGGACAGAAATGTCTATGAGGAAGTACCAGGGGGAGGGGATTCTCACTGAGGCAAGCCAGAGTGATCAGACACCTGGCTTGATGGACTTTCTGGACCAGTGAAGAACCCAGGATGGAGATGGTCAGGTCTTGGAGTGTGGAGGTCCTACTAAATGGACTCAGTGAGGCACTTGCTACAATTAGGTTTCAGAAAAAAAGTGAACAGATGGGTCAAGGAGATGGCTCGGGAGGTGAGGAAGCTGGCCAAGCAAAGCTTTCTATCATTGGAATATGTAGATCATTTTTTTTCAACTCTGGGTGGGAAATACACAGTGCTCAAACATTTATCACAAATTCAAACGCACAGTTCTATCAAGGAGAGCCACAGAAATGCACCAAATTCAAATAGAATCCAAATGCGTTGTTGATTTGATGGGGTGGGGGGATGTGCTACCACAAATTGGGTGTATCCAGCATTGGCCTCTGTCAGCCCTTGCCTCTGAGTCACCATAAGGATGAGCCTCCTTAGTCCTCATGGCACAGGTGGAGGGCTGGGGCGTGAGCAGGCTGAGACACATTGCGCGTGGTACAGGTCTTATGAGACAGGTCCACCTCTCTTGCTCCTGGCCTGGTATACACCTGTCCCCACCCCCCAGGGGACAGATAATGGTCTCATCAAAACAGAAGCGGTGCCCACAGGAAACCCCCCAAAGAAACCGTTAACCAGGAGTAAAGCTGATGTTATCCAGCCCAGTCATGGCTCTGGTCACTGCTTGTTGACGGTGTTCCACCGGACACGTGCACGGAGACCAGCGATGCTAATAAGTGTAACAATCGTGCTGAGCCCAGCACTGATGAGAGCTCACTGCTCTGTACGCAGGGATGCCAAGCTCACCTCCTTGCGATAAATGCTCCCTTTCTCCTTTAAGTAATTCCAGGTTATTGAGTGAAGCCCGTTAAAATAAGGAGCCGCTGGTGATGAGGCTTTGCTGACCTGTCAGGCCCCAGCCAGGCACAGATCCCCATGTCTGGCAGCCCCAGGAGGCAGTAACATCACAACTTAGAGTATCTTACCCTTGCCACTTGCCTTGTGGTCCCTTGGGCTCGACCCCATGGTGTCCCCATTGGCTCACTTTTCCTCTCTGATGTTAGTCACAAGGAACTTGTGAGTGCCTGCTTGAACCCCCGTGGGTTCTTGTTGGGTGTTCCTAAGTGGATTTTCAAAATGGCTGTAGGAACACACCGTGTTTTTAGAATCACACCAATGTACCATCAACCTTGCTGTGTCAAGTGCCCAAATGGTGGTGGCAACTTGTGAGCTCCTGTAAGAAATAATGGGAAAAATGGCCGCCTGTGAATTCTCAGCTGCCACAAGCTTGTCTGGATTAAACCACAGGTATTCATATGAGGTCTGCAGCCAGAAAGGATCTAGTCAGTCACGATGTCAGGAGCATGTAAGAGTTGGGGCTCTTTCTATTAGACCCAAAATCAACAGGTTGGGACCAGAAGGAATACCCCTGCTCTAGACCCCAAATGCATAATAAAGGCACAGAATTAAATGAAGTAAGCCAGCCCTGTGCCTCCCTCCTGGGTTTCCCAGGCCCTCCGGGTATCCCAGCTTTCAGGACCTGTATCATCCTGAAAATGAGGCAATAAGCCGCTGTCATTTCCCTGAGGACCCTATTATCCAGCTAGAGCTGCTTTCTCCAAGCCCCTGTCTTAGGAGCCACACCTTCTCAGGATTGGGGGGGTAGAGAGGACAGAGTTATAATTATCAGTTCCACAATTCAATTTGTACTCCCATCACCCTGAAGGCCTGAAACCCTTCTTCTTTTCCTGAGCCACCATGCTGGGGCTGACCCTAAATACAGATGTATGCACTATTTTTGGTAGATGCTCTTTAACTGTTTGGACTGGGGAATCCCCTCCTGTCTTGATTAGCAATGGTGAGTCATAGGTAAGCCTAGAAATCAGTAAACTTGAGAGACTGGTGGGAGGTTCTTGGAGTTTCTGATGAAGAATCACATTCAGACTAAATCTCCCTTGAGAATACAGAGTCCCTCTTCCAGTCCACAAACACCTCTGACATTGAACCCCTGCTCTCTATTTCCTCTGTTGGCTACCCACCCCCCACCCCCACCCAGTCACCAGTTACCTACTCCACACCAGGTGTCCAATGCTTTTGCAGTTTTTCAACATGTGTAAACATGTCTCTCCAGTCTCACCACGGGGGAGTCGAGGGAGGGGGATAGTGCCACCCGTTCCCTGGCCATCCGCCTGGTCTCTGCCTACTTCATTCAAACATCACTTTGTCAAGTTAACATTCACCAGCCACCAGGACCACAGCAGCTCTAAATTGGCTACTGAAATTACTTACTCCATGCCTGTTTTATTATTACCCCAAGTTGAATCTTACACAATTTGATGAATTTGCTTCATTGGTGACACCTATCAGGTTTTATTGAAATGATGAGGGTGACATCATAAATCTTTCTTTTCACTCTTTTTTCTTTTCTTTTTTTCCTCTCTGGTTTGTTTTCCACTCCAAATGCACTTCTCTTCGATGTTCCTTCTCAAATGGAAAGTTTCGGAAAATTTCTCTCAAGGATCCTTTTGGGACACTATAATTAATGTGTCTTTTGACGAGCAAGAAGAGGAAGACTCTGACGTAAGTGGGTGAAGAGCTACAGTCCCCTACCTCAAAGGAGATATAGCTGTTAGGTAGCTGCATGAGACTCAGGAATAGCAGGCTACACTTTGCATCCTTCCAGAGCATTCCTGGGGACAAATGGGCTCAGCAGGAAGCTCCTATCACAAGCCCCTCACCATCTCAGGGCTTTGTCACTAGAAGACATGAAACACAACCAGACTTACTTATTTATTGCCTTACTAGTCTAATTCAACCTAGATTTTGGATCTTGAAGCTACCTTGTGCACATGATTTTAAATATTGAAATAGCAAAAAGGCTGTAAAATAAATATTTCAACTGTCCTCCTTACCTCCCATAAATAGATATTATATATATACTGCACTTTATAGACACATCTGTAAATTTTAATTCATATTAAATATACTTATAATTACAAAAGCACAACTAGCCACCATGAGACCAAAATATACATTCTATGTCTCACTTTTCCCTTGATAATACATTTTTAAAATCTATATTTCATTACATATCTTATACCTGTATTTAACTGGTACCCTATCCCTATCACTGGATACTTTTTCCAGTATATACAATATATAATACACACCCACAAGAGAGAGAGAACCATCTTCTCTCGCTGTCTTTCCTTAGTACCCAATATCCACTTTTATAAGAGTCTAAGTCATGTTGGATGAAGGTTGTGGTAGTTAATGTTGATTGTCAACTTGACAGGATCTAGAACCACCTAGAAGAGAAACCTCTAGACATGTCTATGAGGGACTCCCCTCCCTAACCCATTCACTTGGGTCTACTACTGCCTTGGGGATTACGGTGGACATGTAATTTCTGGTGAACAGAACATGGAACGTAAAGTGTGGTGAGAGAATGCTGGCCAGACAGACTGTCATCCCATCCCTAGGGAAGGGTTGTCATCGGGAACATGGAGCCAAGAATGCCAATTTCAAAGGCCTTAACCTCAGACTTCCCTGAAGCAATGGTGTGAGCAACGGAGAAAAGAGGTACTCAGGGATGAGGACCAGGCAAGTCAGCCCTAAGCTGTCCCCCTAACCTAGAAATACCATGGACCACAAGCTATATTTCCGCAACTGCCCCATGTCAGATGTAAATTTGAAAGGTTAAGGTTAGATGTTAACTTACTCTAGGAGTCTAGCAAGTTAATAAATTCACAGTTCATGATCACATATTGAACAATAACAGCCGTAGCAACCTCCGCTTGGAGATGGGCTGGGAGCAGGTAGGATGATCAACCCCTAGCTCCTTTCCAGGAAGTCAACCTTCATCTTCTACCAAAAGAGATGTGAAGAAGAAATGCTATGAGGACCCAACTGTGGGCCAGTCACAGTCAGCATAAACCTGGAGCAGAATGGTCCCATTTGTGAACACGTAGCCAGTGAGATCACAGCTTAAGTACCTTCAAATGCAGAGCTACCCCGTACACTAGGTGTATTACAGCCGTGGCACTGAGTAAGCCAGCCATCCCTGGGAGTTCAGTCATCAGTAGAAATGCAGAAAACCTGCTGCCCACTTCAGACGTGGCAGTGGGTTTGTAGTCTATAACCATCTCCACAGCCAAAACATGGTTTTATGTTCCGAAAAATTTCTTAGCATGCAGATACTAAACACGGTTCTTCAGGGAATAGGGAGCAGGCAAGAGGAGGGTCCATAGTAATAGGAGATTATCTTTATTCTTTTTATTCTTTTGTATTTTTGTGGGGTGTGTGTGTGTGTGTGTGTGTGTGTGTGTGTGTGCACAAACATATAAATGCATTCATGTCACAATATTTGCATAGAGGTCAGAGGACAAAGTCTTGGGATCTGGTTCTTAGGTTCCCCTTAGTCTCTCTTGCTTTTTCTGCAGCCATTCTACACACTCCATGTCTGCTGTCTCAAGCCTCTGGGTAGTTCTCCTGTCTCACCTATGCATGTTGGGATTATAGACGCATGCCAGCACATCTAGCTTTTTACATAGGTTTCAGGACTCAAACAAGGGTCGTCAGACTCAGGCGGCCTTTGCTCTGGCTTTGGAAGATTTCCTTAAGAGAATACTTCCAGCCCCTTTCACAACCTCACACACAGCTGGGATTTCTTAGTAATATATCAAAATGTCACTTGGCACAGTTGGAGTGAAAAGAGTTATTGACTGACAGAGTATTGATCATACTTCCGGGCCATTTCATTCTGTGGTCCTTTTGTAGTCTCTTCCCAGCGACTATCAGTCTGTGTTAAAAGAGATAGTCAGCGAGCTGGCGACCCGCCATGAGCTGGAAGAAGACATGGAGATGCCGCTGAGTAAGGTGATGGAGGGTGAGAACAGGAAGAAGCTGGGGATGATGTAAGTGACTGGCGAGGGCGGCGGGCCGGTGGCTTCTGGGAAGCCAGACGTGGCAATGGGGCAAGCATAAATACTGAAATCTGGGGAAGAGAACTGAATTAGGGTCAGGCTGGAGTCCCAAGTCAGGAAGCAAGCTGAGATCAGGCACAGGGACCAAGGCAATGCACAGGCATCAGATGCGCGCAAGGTCCAGTTGTCGGGCTTAAAGTTCAAGGGAAGGAAATCCTAAGGATGGGAGGCACAAAACAGAAGCAAAGGCAAGCAACGTCTTTGCTGTATATAATGAGATGGGTGCAGGTAAAAGCCTTGATCATTCTGGAAGGTGGTGCTTGGTCTGTCTTTAAAGATAAATCACGTTGGCTAAGTCTCCTTGAAATGTTCCTACCAGGGCTGATTTGCTGTCGGTCTTCCACGGCTATGGGTGCCATTTCTATTTAATTGGATCTAGTATCTGAAAGATTGTATGTTGTTGTTTTGAGTTCTGAGGGGTTTCAAATAGTTCTGGGCAGTTTGTGGACAGCGTTATTTTCTGAGCCATGTCCAGATGTAAGTAAGCCCCATGTGATTCAGGTAAACCATAGAAAATAAGATTCCAGGGGCTTAACTCATACAGCTGTCCTGGCGGCTGGACCTGTCTGCCCTTGGCCCCAGGTGACCCTCGTGGGGTTCATTTTGAAACACATGGGATCAGTTCAAGTACCCACACTGATCAATTGCTGGCTATGTGGGAAGTACGAACAGATGCCATGTGTCACTCCTTAATTCTTGAGAGCACAGACAAGAAGGGGATCTGGGTCACGCTGCGGAGCCCTCTATCTAGCTTTCCCTTATGTAAGACTCCACAGCCTCCAGGCCCACCATGCCATGTATTGTGATATGCAAACATGGATTAAGCCTGGCTTTTGAAGATTATTTGCATTCCTTTCAGGTTGAAGAAAAATTTTGAAAAATACAAAGAAACAATTTTGTTGATTGTGAGAAATCATAATGGTAAGCAACATTCTACAACTCTCACCCATGTCTGGTCTTTGCTAACCCACTTGCTTGGTTTCAGCTAGGTTTTTCATCTCTAATACTATTCAGGACCCCCACCTAGGGAATGGTTACTACATAGTGGCATGTCTTCTTACATCAATTAACAAAAAGACTGACCCACAAGGGATGGAGAGATGGCTCAGCGGTTAAGAGCACTGGCTGCTCTTCCAAAGGACCTGGGTTCAAATCCCAGCACCCACATGGCAGTTTGAAAACTGTAATCACTGGGTGTGGTGGTGCACACCTTTAATCTCAGCACTAGGGCTGCAGAGGCAGGTGGATCTCTGTGAGTTCAAGGCCAGCCTGGTCTACAGATTAAGTTCTAGGACAGACAAGGCTACACAGAGAAACCCGGTCTCAAAAAAAAAAAGACTGACACACAGACATCCCACAAACCAACATGATCTATATAATTCTTCATTAAGATTCTCTTCCCAGCCGGGCGGTGGTGGCGCACGCCTTTAATCCCAGCACTTGGGAGGCAGAGGCAGGTGATCTTTGCGAGTTCGAGGCCAGCCTAGTCTACAAAGTGAGTCCAGGACAGCCAGAGCTGTTAAACAGAGAAACCCTGTCTCGAAAAAAAAAAAAAAAAACCAAAAAAAAAAAAAGATTCTCTTCCCATGTGATCCTCAACTGTGCCAAGGTGACAGTTAAAATGAACCAGTACAACTTCTAGTTTGAAAATGAAATAATACAAGGCTCGATTCACCCATAATGCATCACCATCATGCCGTGTCTCTCTGGACACCTGAAGCCTAAGATGTTTGAGCTATCTATACAGAAAATAAAAGCAATGGTTTTAATTGAAGAGTAGTTTCCCCCTTCATAGTCCTGATGTAGCCAGTTCCAAGGAAACCTGTAGGCACCTTTGAAATACTACTCACTTGCTTCCTGTATCTGACCTATTGTCCCATATCCCTGATATAACTTCCCACATCTCTGAACAGGCTAATTTCCAAGCTAAGGTTGAGTTAATGCATCATCATACAGCAAGCCATGCTGAGAGCTTGTTTTAAAGCCCTGCTGGCATCATCTTCAAATTCTTAGTAATTTCAGAACAAGGGCCCTTGTGTTTTTATTTTGCATCATTAAATGAGATAGCATCTCCTATCCAGAACCATCTATTCTAATAAAAAGGCTACAGGAATTGGTGGTGGTGGAGTGCGTCTTTAATCCCAGCACTTGGGAGGCAGAGGCAGGAGGATCTCTGTGAGTTTGAGGCCGGCTGGGCTATGGAGTGAGTTCCAGGACAGCCAGGGCTACACAGAGAAACCCTGTCTCAAAAATCCAAAAAAGAAGAGGAGAAAGAGAAGGAGACACACAAGAACATGACACAACTTACATCATGAGCCATCAGAATGCAAAACTCTTTCTCCTCTTGTGGTACTGGAGTTTAACTCCAGGTTCATGTGCATCTGTCACTGAGACAGATATCCCATCAAATCTGCAAAACCGACCTTCTGTTGGGTGGCACTATGTATGCACCACTTCATAGCAATGCCATGGTTCTTACAGTCAGAGGCATGGTTTTTCCATTTTAAGGAATCTGGGATTCAGACACTTTTAGCTTTTCCTTGCAATTCAATTCTCCCTGACTCCTGCCTTCTGTCTCTCAGTTGTTTCTTCACATTATCTCCACTTATTAATTTTAAAATTCTTTACTGGATGCCCCCTGGTCTCTAAGAAGATATCTACATTCTTCACATATATATGTGTGTGTGTGTGTGTGTGTGTGTGTGTGTGTGTGTGTGTGTGTGTGAAGAATTTACAAGACTCTCAACTTTGCCTCTCTGGCAACACTGGCTTTTTGCTTTATCATTACCTGGGCCAAGGGCCCCTTGCTGTGGAGCCTCAATACTTTCTGTTGCTTCAGTCTGGGACACTCTTATCTCCAAGAACCTGTGGCTGTCTCCCTCCCTTGAACCAGGACTCTGCTTCAATGCTACCTTCTCAGAAATATTTTCCTTGGATGCTCTTAACAAAGCAGTGTGTACACATATCACTAGGTACCCTTTTTTCTCTGCGTACTAGTTGTTCACCATATTTGTAACCAACTGGCATATCACATGAGACAGCAGGGACTGTAGCCCCTGGATGCTTACACCAGTTCTTTGCACTCAGGATGTTTATTGAGAACACAAGCAAATTAATGGTCCAGCAGTGCCTGCCTCTACCAAGTCACCTGTCTCTACTAACCCATTCCCACTCCAACCTTCAGCGGCTCAGTGCTTATGCTAGGACCCCCTCACACATTGCATGGTATAGGCATGCCTTCCTGAAGAAATCAATCAGGCTTGAAAGCCTAGATTACTTTCTCATGTGAGCTCTCATGGCAACCTGTACTGGCTCCAAATGGTGGACACCCATGGCTTGCTTAACTGACCTCCCTTGGCCCAGGTGCCAAGTAAGCTTGGCTCCTTATCCCAATCAAGAGCACCATGACAAATACCACAGACAGCAGGTCCTCACCGTGGTTCCTAGTACATTGTTCAACTCACCAAGAGGCATGGGAAGGAAGCTTGCCCCTCCAACCTCATTGTTATACAAATGGACAGAAAGACTAATACAGAAATGTGTTTCTATGAAAACTAAGTTAAAAGCCCTTTTAGATGCTCAATAAGAAAGTAACTTTTTTGTAACTGATTTTTTCCTGTCTTTAATATTTTTTTATTTTTTGTTTATTTATTACTTCAAGTTACATCTCCATCACAGTCCCCTCTCTCCACCCCTCCTGATCCCACCCTCCACCCCCCCCACCTATCCTACTCCTCCGGAGTGGGTTGCCCCTACATATCAGCACCCCTCAGTTCAACAGTCATATGAGGGTTAAGAGTTTCCTCTTGCAGTGGGGGTCTATATGGCAACTCCATTAGGGCAAAGTGTCCCACTAACAGGGAACAAGGTCTATGTTCCTGTTCCTTTTCGTGTGTTGGTTGTAAGATAGTTATCCTTACTACTACATGGCTAAAATCCAACTATAAGTGAATAGATGCCATGTGCATCTTTCCGAGTCTGGGTTAGTTCACTCAAGAAAGTAACTTTTTAAGAGCCTGCTTTCAGCACAATGTGAATCAAACATACAAAAGATTTGGAGACTGTGTAGAATATTTTTAAAGATTATCTGATTCTGTACTCAACCTGTTTATAAACTGCCAAAACTGAACAGTAAAAAATAAACTATGGTGCTGGGGGGGTGGGTGGCTCACTTAGCAGTGCTTGCCTTACATGTACTAGGTTGTAGGTTCAAACATCTGCACTGCATAAAGTGAGAGCTGGAGCATGTGCCTGGAATTCTAGCACTCCAGAGGTAGAAAGTCAAGGGGGATCAGGAGATCAATGCCAGTGTGAGCTACATAAGATCCTATCTCAGTTAATGAATAAATAATTTAAAACTATGAATGCAATTCAAGTAAAAATGATCACAGAGCCCCAGTCATCGGACCTCAAAAGAAAGGCTTTTTCCTACATCTTAAAGAGCATGTTAACAGACATTTATATTTTACATTAAAATAACATATCCAAGGTACATTACTTTCTTTCTTTAAAGACAGCCTGGGTTTTCACTTAGCAGCCATGGTTGCACTGAGTGCCGCACCCATTGCTCTGTGGTGAGCACACAGCTGCATCCCCAAGGCTGTGCAAGCTGCACTTCACCCCTGCTTGTCACCCACCACTGGGCTGGCACACATCAGGTCCATAATGATATTTGCCAAATGAATAAATAGAGAAACAGATAGTGGGCATTTCAGACTCCTCCTCGCCATTTTCAAACCCCTTACTCCTCCTGCTCCCCCAGCATCCCCCCCTTACCGGACAGTGGCTGAGCCCATAAAACCCTGTAACACCTTGATAGTCGGAGCATAACTTAATTCTGCACCAATACCATAACTGAAAGAACTTGTCATCACTCATTTAACAGTAACAGTTCAGAAGATAGAAGAGACACCTACTGTTTCATATCTAATATCAGACATTCAGCAGTCCGAGAAGCCTAAGGAGGAAAAACTCAAAAAAAAGTATTCTGTTCCCAAGAAGAAATTAAAACTAGACACAGAATGGTTACAGACAAAGATAAAGGTAAAAGTGGCAATGTATTGGTGTGCTCACTGTGGTCAAGCTTTTTGGTTTTGTTCTTGGGTCAGGTGAGGCACATACATCATCAGAGAGCTGCCAGGGCCAACATACAAAGCGGACACAAGAAATACTGTTCTCAGTGTCAAGACCCAGCTGCCTGTGTAGGTTGTTCAAACACTAGGGTTTTAATAGGCCTGGTTGAGAGTCTTTTCCCTATGGGACCTGTATTGAGCAATTGGATGTGGGGGAGTGGAATAAAGAAACTGCATAGTGGGGCTGGAGAGATGGCTAAGAGAATGTACAGCTCTTCCAGGAGACCCTGATGCCCTTACTTGCATCAGGCAACCCATAACTCCAGCTCTGGATATCTGACACCTCTGACCTTGTCAGGCAATCACACATGTGGCATTCATACACACACACACACACACACACACACACACACACACACACACACACA